>KK115600.1:131159-156127 GCA_000611955.2 Stegodyphus mimosarum
TATTTAGGTTAGATATTTATTTAGATTTATTTGATTGTTAAGTTAGGCCCAAGTGCGGTCTTTTACTTTCTGTATCCCTCCCGAGTTGGGAAGTGTGTAAATAATAGTGATTTAATAAAAGAGGATTTTAAATCCCTTTTCACGTGCAGTTATTCTCCAGCACAGTATCTACACCAGAACAAAGCTAATTTTTTCAGCTCACTGTTCCAGCGCAGGACTGTAGTTTAGAAGGAGTGACTTCACCATGTTCCCTAAAGGTATGCACAGAACACTCAGTTCTGACAACTGTAGTTAAAATAATTTATAATTACGTGATAACAGATCTTAAAAATGACGTGCCAAGAACAATTTTGGATGGAATGAATGCAGCAGTTGATAGGAGCTTTGATATTGCAGTGATGCATATAGTGGAAATCTGATGGATGCTGATATTACTAAAAGTAGGAAGTGAAGAATATAAGGAAAGAAGTGGTTGAAATTAAAGGTCTACTTAAATAAAAATTGAATGGAAGAGATAATGTTAAAATGGAAAAAAGATGAAAATAAAAAAATAGCAAATAATGAAAATGAATTTATCTTGAAACTTACTGGTCCTTATATTGATGTTTTTGATGAGTTACCTTCCTGTTTACTACCAGAGGATGTGAATATCGAAGTTTTAATTCTTATTATGAAAAATGGAGATTTGGTTATAAAGTTTAAGGATAAGAATGACACAAAGAAACTTCGTAAGGTTATTGAAGAAAACCCAAATGTGAGGAATATAGCACACGTTAAGAGCAAGAAATATATTACACCTCGAGTTATTACGTATAATGTTGTCAGGACTGAGTGTTCTGTGCGTAGTTTTGGCAAACATCTTTGTGAACAGCTGAAGAGTCTCTAAGTCCTGATCTGGAACAGGGAGCTGAATGCAGCTATGTTCTGGTTGTAGATACTGTGCTTAAGAATAACTGCACTTGAAAGAGATTTAAAATTCCCTTTTATTAAATCAATATTATTTACAAATCACTTCCCAACTCGGGAGGGATACAGAAAGTAAAAGACCACACTTTGGCCTAAATGAACAATCAGATAAATTTAAACTAAAGCTAAATAGAAATTTAATTATTCTTTGCTCACAGAGCTAATCGCGGAGTTGGCCTCTAACTAAATGGTGCGTAGCAAGAATTACTAATACTAGCGCACTTGGATTTATTTCAATAAGCAATCACGTAGCAAGCACTATGGCTTATAATTTAGCTGCTAGCTGATCAGGCGAACGTCGAACAGAATGATCGTGATCTGAGACTAAAAACTTTCTCACACTGAGAGGTTTCTACCTCTTGTTTAAATAGTACTTGGCTCTACTTCAAATTAGCATAAACTGAAAACGCGCGCTTCTTCTGACGGGAAGTTGAAACTGAGAAGAAATAGAAAGATTTAAATTAAAATAAAACTTTGTTAGTTTAACTAAAATCTTACAATGTTTTTGATTTTATAAAAATTGAAGACATTTCTAAAAGGCTTAAACTAGATTGTTCCTATTCCGGTGACTGTGTCCGTTTTCTATTTTACATAAGTAAAGATAGAGAAAATTGTACTAACCACAGATTTTTCGACATTAATGCAAAATATCAGGTGGAAAACTTAGAAAGTAGCAGGTTGAGAACTGGATGGAAATCGTATTCAGTCAGGACTGTTTCTTCAGCTCAAGTGCTGTTTGAAGTGTTCATAGTTGGACACACCAAAAATTACTGTAAAAATGGGGTTAGCTGTATAAGATGCTCTTGAGAACACGAAAAATAGCACTATACGCAACAAAAACTGTACTGTATTAGTTTTCGAGTTTCAAATGAAACCTTCCACACAGATTATGATATTAATCATGATACGCTGTTTAAAGAATATCCAGTCTATAAAAAGGAAGTTGAATACACCATGGCACATTTGAATGTGGATATATAACTAGACTTATGTGGATAATGTGGATAATTTATACAATTTAGTTTTAACACGGAGGCTTAGCTTTTATTTTTTGATGTTATTATTGTATTTCATCTTTCGGACTCTAAATTTTAAAAATATTTCTTCTGTATTAGTTTAATTTGTGTTTTATGCCCATGAAGTTATTACTTATTAATCTTAATCATTGTTTATTTGCGACATGCCAGCTGTCAAATATAGAGATATTATTGGGCAAGACATATGATGTGATAACTTACGATGTGCAGGAATCATGTCTTATTGAAAATAAATTTGCCTATTTGACAAAGAACCGCAGAGCGGTAATGATGAGTGGTGGTAGATCTACTGTTGTGTTTACCAATGAAAATATTAGATTTACGGCAGATTTGATTTCAGATATAAATGTCGCGGTTTCTGTTTTCATCGAAAATAATTTTACGGGAAATGTTTCTGTATATTTCTTTCCAGCGAAAGATTTGCATGAAATAATAATTAAGTTAGAATATTTTATTAAATATTATAATAATTTTCTTTTATTGGGAGATTTTTAACTCCAAAATTTTAACTGAGAAGACAGGGGTATTGATAATAGTGTAATTTTAACTTTTGATTTGATTTTACAGAATTATTTGATTCTCCAGAATGACTCCAATTCGGTGCCTACTTTTGTATCTCCAGGTAGGGAAGGTTGAACGCATTAATTTTAGGGTCATTTGGAATGTTCTTAATGTCTGTGGAATTAACTATTGAACAACAGGAGTCATGAAGCGATCATAAATACATTTCTGTTAATTTGAATGAAAAGTGTGTGGAATATGATGAAGAAATTAGATTTTTCACGTGGTATGCAAAACGTCGAAATATACCGGGTGATCAAAAAGTCAGTATAAATTTGAAAACTTAATAACTCACGGAATAATGTAGATAGAGAGGTAAAAATTGACACACATACTTAGAATGACATGGGGTTTTATTAGAACCGAAAAAATGTTTAACAAATGTCCGACAGATGGCGCTGGACAGCAAAACGTCAGTGTCTGCGCATGAAAATCGTGTATAAAAGCAGCTGTAATGAGAGAGAGAATCAGATGCACCAGCAGTCGCAACATGTTGACGTTACCTGAAAAGGCGCTTTTAGTGAAGCTGTTATCAGAATGGGGAATGTGCTAGTTCAGCGTTACGATCCTATCGCCATAGGAAGGGGATTCGAACGGGTAAAGGTCCGTTGACAAATGCAGGTGTGGCCAGAATGATTTCGAAGTTCGAGGCCACGGGTAGTTTACAAGATAGACCCCGTAGTGGCCGACCAAGCACAAGGCGTAATGCTGCTGAGACAGTTCAGGAAGAAATGGAGACTGTAGCGGGTTCGTCTATGCACGGGGAAGTCAGCGCTCGTACAGTCGCACATCGCACCAGCATTCCATACACTACTGTTTGGTTGGCACTCAGGCGTACCCTCCGATGCTATCCTTACAAAATCCATCGGCATCATGAACTGTTACCTGGCGATTTAGTGAAGCGGATGGCATTTGCGGTGTGGGCGTTTCAAAAGATGGCGGAAGATGACGATTGGTTGAGTAACGTGTTGTGGACCGATGAAGCTCATTTCACGCTCCGAGGGTCTGTCAACGCCCACAACTGCAGAATTTGGACTACCGAAAATCCTAGAACTGTCGTGGAAACTCCATTGCACGACTAGAAAGTCACGGTATGAGTTGGATTTACCACATCTACTGTTATCGGGCCTTTTTTCTTCGAGGAAATGCGTGATTCTGGTTTTGTAACTGCTACCGTGACGGGTGAGAGGTACGCCGATATGTTACAGAATCGCATCGTCCCCAGCCTGGCTGATAAACACCTGCTGGAACGTACGATTTTTATGCAGGATGCTCCACCCCATATTGCTAGACGCGTGAAAGATCTCTTGCGCGTCGTTTGGTGATGATCGTGTGCTCAGCCGCCACTTTCGTCATGCTTGGCCTCCCAGGTCCCCAGACCTCAGTCCGTGCGATTATTGGCTTTGGGGTTACCTGAAGTCGCAAGTGTATCGTGATCGACCGACATCTCTAGGGATGCTGAAAGACAACATCCGACGCCAATGCCTCACCATAACTCCGGACATGCTTTACAGTGCTGTTCTCAACATGATTCCTCGACTACAGCTATTGTTGAGGAATGATGGTGAACATATTGAGCATTTCCTGTAAAGAACATCATCTTTGCTTTGTCTTAATTTGTTATGCTAATTATTGCTTTTCTGATCAGATTGTTGCTTTTCTAATTATTGCTTTTCTAATAAAACCCCATGTCATTCTAAGTATGTGTGTCAATTTTTACCTCTCTATCTACATTATTCCGTGATTTATTAAGTTTTCAAATTTATACTGACTTTTTGATCACCCTGTATATCAAAAGTTAAAGGAGTAAAATGAAGAATTTAAGGAACTAACTGATAAAGTTGATGTTTTTGCTGTTAAATTGGAAAATATATTAGTTGATAGAGCCAATAGGGTCCTGAGACTTTGTCAGGACTGAATGTTCTGTGCATACTTTTGGCGAACATATTCGTGAAGTAGTTAAAGTCCTGATCTTGAATAGGGAGTTGAATGCAGCTATGTTCTGTGGTAGAATACTGTGGCTAAGTGGTAGAATAACTGCACGTAAGAAGGATTTAAAATCCTCCTTTATTAAACCACTATTATTTACAGCCACTTCACAACACGGGAGGGATAACAGAAAATAATGACCGCACTTGGGTCTAACTTGAACAATCAAATAATTTAAAATAAAGTTAAATAGAAATTAAATCGTCGTTGCTCACAGAGCTATGAACGCGAGGTTGGCCTCTATGCTAAACGATCAATGGTGCGTAGCAAGATTTAGCTAATACTAAGGCACTTAGATTATTTCAATAAGTAAAACCGAGAAATTACTTGCTAACCTTTTAAATACCAAACTTGGCTCCACTTCAAATTAGCATAAAGCTGAAACGCGCGCTCATTCTAACGGGAAGTTGAAATAAGAACTTACAGGAAAGAGAAAATTAACATGAACTTTGTTAGTTTAAACTAAAACCTTACAACTTAAGAGGAAAGAATAAGAATGTTTTTCTGTTGTTGACACCAGAACTTCAGAGATTATGAATATATTCATATAGAAAAGAAATCCTGTATAAAAAAGAACTAGGTGCATATAAGAAAATGATACAGATAGTAAAACCGTGAAGTAAAATATGATTCTTTGTTGAGAGTGCAAAATATTATGGAGGATTTCTTCGTGCGGCTCGTCGTAAAACTCGTATCTCGGAAATGATTATGAGAGAAAAAGATAATACTGATCTGAATAGTTTTGAGGTTATTAAGGGTTATTATAATAGGAGTTTGACTGTGGATCCGCTGAAGTTGGTTTTTGGCTGCGGATTTGTTGCAGAATCCTTGCGCTTTAGATAATCTGCCATTTAGTTTCGAGGAAATTAACAACATGATTAAGAAACTACGTAATCGTAGTGCCCCGGAACTGGATAGGATCACGGCCACTATAGAAAAATTTTTATTTTGGAAATATTCCGATTTCTTTGTGTTATTATGCAATAAATGCCTTGATTTATATTATTGTCCTAAAGTGTGAGAAGTTTTTACAGTTTTGCATTTTCCAAAGCTTAATGGGGCAACCAGACCTATATACACTCACGTTTGTGAAAATTGCAACACCAAGAAGGAATCGTCATAATTGAATGCAATTTAATACACAGTTGAGTGGTAGTGGTACAAATAAATGATTAAATGTTCAAAGCAAACAAACAAGAACAAGAGATCAGAATCAGTATTTTGTGTGGCCACCACGCGCCGCAATAAGTGCTGCTACACGACGTGGCATGGAGTCAAACAAAGTTTGAATGTCTGACTGAGGAAGAGCATTCCATATCGTTTGTACGCGTACCCAAAGTTCGTCTGCAGACGCAACAGGACGAGGATCACGAGCAAGACGCCGACCAATGACATCCCACACATGTTCAATTGGCGACATATCCGGGGAACACGCAAGCCAAGGAAGAAGCTGTACCTGCTGCGCTGCAAAGAAGGATTTAACAATCCGAGCAGTATGAGGGCGGGCATTGTCCTGTTGAAATACAGCGCCTGGCAAGCTTTGAAGGAAGGGAACAGCTTCGGGCTGTAGAACTTCACGGATATACCGGTTGCTGTTCAGATTGCCCACAATTCGTAGCAATTGAGATCGTCTATGATATGCTATGGCGCCCCAGACCATAACTCCGGGTGTTCGTCCACTGTGGCGTTCGATAATGCACTCCGGAAGGTGGCGTTCACCGGCATAGCGTCTGACACGAATGCGGCCATCATGGTACCACAAATTAAAGCGGGATTCGTCAGAAAACACGACATGCTGCCAATCAGCACGCCAGTCTCTATGCTGATTGGCCCATTGTAGCCGCAGGCGGCGATGGTCGTGCGTTAGGGGGATCCTGTATAAAGGAGTCCGTGCGCGCAGTCCACACTGCAGCAGACGTCTACGAATTGATGAAGCACACAATGAAACACCTGTAGCTATTGACCACAGTGCTGCCAATTGTCTAGAGGAAGCTGTACGGTCCGTCCGCGCCATGCGGACCAGGTGTCTATCATCGCGAGCTGACGTCACATTTCGGGGTCCACTCCCGGATTTCCGAGTTGTCCGACACTCGTCCGTCCACTGCTTCCAAACGCGCATCACTGTGCTGCTGTTACGCTGCACACGAGAGGCTACTGCACGATACGACAATCCAGCTTCACGAAGGCCGATGATTCTCCCTCGTTCAAACTCTGTAAGTTGTTCAAATCTCGCTCTCTTTCGTCGACGAGGCATAAGTACAGATTGAGTTAACGTTTACCACTAGCAGATAACCACCGATAACCATACACGCCTCGCTACAGCCGTCTATTTATTCGGATCCATCAGCCGTTCAGAGGGCGCTGCTCAGCATACGCATGCGCTACGGATTTGCAATTCTAATCATTTGCATATCATGCGCTACTTTGCATTTCCTGAAAATTTCAGCTCACTCGCGTAAGTCCTTCATGGTGTTGCAATTTTCACAAACGTGAGTGTATTTGTTAAAATTTTGTTCGAATGTTTTGGATAAGTTACTTACAAACAGCCTGTACTGTTTTTATTAGAAAATGATTTTGTATCAGCAAAACAACATGGATTTACGCCAGGCTACTCTACGGAAAATGCTGCCTATGACCGCATTAAAAAAATAAATATTGGCAAAAATATGAGTGTTGAACAAATAGGAACAAAAATATCAACTATTGGAAAATATCAATGTTGACAAAAATATGAATTCCATGTTGCTGTGGTCTTTTTCGATGTCTCGGGTGCCTTTCATTCATTAGATACACATCTTTGCTTTCCATCCATAGAGACTTTGGTATTCCTCAAAATATTTATAGAATCTATAAGGTATTTTCTCCCTCCTTTCTCCATGCCTTCGTGGTATAACGGTAGCACAATCGATGCGTATTCGAGAGGCCCAGGGTTCGAGTCCCAGGGAGGGCATTGCACATTTTTCCCGTCTGCAGTATCAAAAATGTCTAATATCTCTACAGTGGCACACGAACTGAAAAACTGTTTTGAACGGCATTTAATTATATTTATAAAAGAGCTAGAGATCTATCTCAAATCTGATGTTTTACAAAAGACGTTTCTGAGCTGACCCATTAGCACTCAAAAGTAGCATTATTAGGTAAATTTCCTAAACAGTTACTACTTCATTTATGCTATGTGGTGCTGGAGCTTGGTATCGCAAAGCTGCGGAACTGTAGGGAATCAGAGATAAATTAGATGCAATACAACGGTCCTGGCTGCTCTTTCTGACCAGATGCTTTAAAACAGTATCGACGAATGTCATTTGACTAGTGACCAGTATTTCCCTCCTCTCTATATTTTATTCTTTTCATTATGATAAATTTAACTTAATTTCACAAAATTTTGAATTTATTACTATGGAGATTTTAATGCATTTTATACATGTTTTTCTGTTTTTAATATTAACCGTATACATCCTGCATTAAGAACAGCAGTAGGATATCAAACACGAAACGTTTGCGTAGGAGAATTGGATATGTTTACTGACGGCTCGGTTTATGACAATGGAATTGGTGTAGTGTATGTAGATCTGTTTGATACAGATATAGACTATGGCAAAATTTTACTTGAACCTTACAGTTCAGTTTTTAAAGACTGTTTTTTTTGGCTGTTTTTTTTTTGGCTGTTGTCAAATTTTCTCTTAATTGGATCGATGAAAACCTTACTGTAAATCATATTAAAATATATATACAGACTCATTATCTTGTTTGGAAGCACTAGCAGAGGTTGGTAACACTAATATTTTGGTCTCAAATATAAAACATGTCCTTGTAAAAGTTGAGAAAATACATGAACTGGGTGAAAGCCAATATTGCTGATATAGACAACGAGAGATCGACATATTAGCCAAAGTGGCTGTTATGGGAAATGCTGGAAATGGGGGTCGATATTCAGGCTTTAAAAATTGTTGTTAGTAAAATCAAGGATTTTTTTATGGTTGCTGGAAAAGGAAATAAAGGGAAATGAGACATTTCGGGAAAAAGGAAAGATTTTTTATTGAAGTCTGAAGTTTTTAAAAGTATCAAAATGTTATATAAGTTTGATTACAAAATAATAATTACTGCACATAGGCGCTTCCCAGCGTACCTGAAAAGATTTAATTTGCAAAATAATAGTCTTTGCAATTTTTGTAGTGCCGAAGGCAATGCACATTTTGTCAAAAACTGCGTTATAATGCGACATGTTAGGGGAAAACATAGCAACTTAAAAGAATTCTATTGCAGCAAGGAAGAATTTAGATTTGCAAAGGGATTTGCTAGGAGGGTTGTAGCACATTGGTATATTATGTAATATTACATCCATTATCATAGCAAAAGTAAGTGAATTATAATATATTTTGTCAGGTAAGTTTGAGAATATGCACTTTTTGGCGACCTTTGTAAGCCTGGTTTTTGAAAGATCTTCAGAAAATGTTTTATTTAATGTTCTAGCTTCCTGAGACCATGTTTCACTTCAAATATCAGTGAATATATTAAATTTCGTCATCTGAAAATTTTTTAAATAAGACTAGTTTTTATTGCTAGGTTCCCATTGCATTCTCGCAAATAAAACCTAAAATATAACTGCAGGTCCATTTCACAATAAACATCATCAAATCTGTAAAATCGTAACATATTATCAACAGTGATTTTCTGTGCTCAAAACTTACTTCTTTAAGGAATACAAAATTGATAATCATATATTTTATACTTCGAACATATAACGTTATGTTGATGTAAATGTATGAAAGTAAAGTTAAATACACCCCTTTGATTATTTATGTTTGTTTAAATAATGTGCCTAAACAACCGTTTAAAGAATTCGGCAAAATAAAACGTTACAAAAAGTATTTTATCTTAAGCACTGGACATCTGTTGGACTTCTAAAACCCATTTTCTATCGCTTTACCAGCGCAATGATTAAAGATATAAATGGAAAGAGAAGACATTTTAGAATAGAATCATTAGAAGAACTGGCTGAATATCAGAAAAATAAATTGAAAACAAGAAGGGAGAGAGAGAGGTGACTTTAGAGCGAAGAAAGAAAGTATGCAGAAAATGAATACTTTAACTGGAACTTCCGGTTCTGAAGTGCAAACCGTAGTTCGTGTGTCCATGTGGTTTTATGATATCGTCCCCTTTTTGTTATGTGTTCGACAGTCAGCAAAGTATCGCCGAAGCGCAGCTGGAATAAAGAAAGACAAAAATAAAGGAGGTTTCTTTAAAAGTTCTTGGAGAAGGTTGGAAATTGTTAGAATACCGCCCCAGTAGAATCAATCCAATTTCTCTCCTCTGCAATCCATGTTGTCCCAAGGGTTAAACTGCAGTGGTAACTTTTTACCTTCGGGAAAGCAACACTGGCCCTGCCTTTCTCATTGTTTTTGAACGGCAGCTGTCCTGAATGATTGGGGAAAGAAATAAAAATGACTGGGGTAGAAGAAGTTGGTTATGCCTTGGGGATGCGTTGAATGATTAAAAGCTACTTTAGACAAACATACAAATTACTTTTTAGTTTTCAGGTATAAATTTTCCTTCGCATGCCTTTCCTTTAACTTTTAATTTATTTTTTACTTAATTCAGTATCTGAAAGCGGTTACTTAAATGTAATATCTGAAGTAGATGCACTTTAGGTTAGGCAGCAATTTTTTGTGCAATAATGTGAGCTTAAATTTTAATTATTTATCCTTTTTAAAATCAATGTCTGCTAAGTACATTATTTGTGCATTTCAAATCATTTCTCAACTCCAATTTTTTTAGCACTCCTTCAAATGACTATGTGTTGTAACTAAACTCGATAATACATTTTATTATTGATTTGTGCTGAAATTTTGACAAAAAGGATTATGGTATTTGCTGTTGCTATGTTACGAGAGCGCTGCGTGCTGAAACAATTTGATACTTAGCGTGGTCACTGGTAAGCGTAGTAAATTTATGACATCGAAACAGTTGCAATCGTGAACAGCTGCACGTCAGAAGGAGCCCCAAATTTAGAATGTACTATTAAAAATATCCGTTCGTGAACTATGTGTTAAGATGAGTGTCCCTAAAAAGGTTCATGTAAGGTTAAGCCCCTACACACTTTTTACAACCACCCATGGTCATAGTTACGTTTTTTCCCCAAATCAAAGCTACAATCAAAATAGTGGTTTTTGTTCAATATAGTAAAATAGTGTAGAGTTTCTAGTTGACAATATTCAGGTAAATATTCAATACATTGTAATATCCTGCAATTATCAGATTCAGTATAATTTAACAGCATGCAAAGCTCAGATTATCATAAGAAAACTAACATTAAATTTAAAATAGTGTAAAAAACGCTGCAGAAAATTTACTAAATTCTAAATGATAGAACAATTATTTTTTTGTTTTAAACAACTTTCTCTAGAATATCGTTTAAAGAAAGGTTTCTTCTTGAAATAAAAGAAACATAAAATTTCTTTCTTCGTCGAAAAAGGACACATTACAGCCAGAGGTGGACGAACACCATATTTCACCATTGGTCGTACGTGGGCCCACCACACAAAAAAAATGAAAGTATCTTTACAAATATGCTAAGTCTTTACTCCACAGTAAAATTTAATTCTTTTGAATACAACGTGCAATATTTCCACATATCACGTGTGGTAAAATACTACAATGACTAGGGATTACGGAAGCAATTTTAGAAAATATGATGAACCAAATTTTCTATTATACATTAAGATCTGTTGTTTACCAATTCTAAAGACGTAATCTTTGTCAAGGTATTCCTAATGAAATATTTGCATATTTCTGTCTCGCACGCGAGAATGAGAATAGCTGTTATTGCAGGTTTCACAGTCAAAAGAGCCATGTTTTAAATACACTTCAAGAATTGGTAGGATTTAACAAACCTGCTGCAGTTTCAGAAAACAGAATTAGTTTTAGGTACTAGTCCATCCGTTGAATGAAAATTCACTTTACATCAATTTTCGTTTACTTAAATTGACACATCATTAATTCTCGATAACTAAATGAAATCAGAATAAGATTTTTGCCTTTAAAAGAAAAGACAGAAAGCACGATTATCATTCAGCATTTAATTTGTGCTCTGCTGATAAAATAAATTAGATATGCATTCTAAAAGTGTACCCAAATCAGGACAGTTTTGTTGGATGTTTCGAATTCCCAAAAAGAATTGAGTGGTATGAAAAGTACAATATAAGCAGGCATGCATACTATTGTTTACACATCAGTGGTAAGCGTTTTCAACAATAGTAATGGATGCAAACTTCAGCCTTCGACGTTCGAACAGGAAGATTCCAGTGTTTGTAGACGTACAGACCTGATTTAGTTAAACTACAATAACGTGTTTATAAATGGTCCTTGACGTATTTATTGTATACCATAGTCTCTTGAGTGCAAGTGTATATTTAAGAGTATCTAATCCTTCCATTAAATTTCAGTGTTTTGCCTATCTTGGAAAATAATATCGCGTTATACATATTTACCCTAGATTTTACACGTTATTCATTATCATTCGATAAGCTATTTTTATAATTTCGTGTCCGAAATTTCGTGCAACTTATATTAATATCAATTCCCTATTCATGTTGCACCTTTTGGTCTCATGAAAGTTTTCATAGGATCTCTCTGTCTTCATTAGGTTGTTCTATAAAAGGTGCGACAGCACTGCATGCCATATTTGGGAAGCTAAAAGAAACAAAATAATGTTACAATGGTATCAATGCGTCGCTTTATTCAGATACATACGACTTCAAATTTCCGTAACTAGAATACCCATGCTTTATTCTCGCATTTAAATCTATTAGGCAAAAAGGCTTTGAACGTTACAGAGGTTCGTTTTGTGAGTATTTATTAACTTTTAAAAACATTTGTACAACAGCAACAATCTTTGAAAGAAATATTATCAAAATATCTAAAATCGAGAGATGCAATACGGCTTTTTTTGACTTTCAAAAGGTCGGGAATTTGAGAACTTATTATGAGGTAAATCAAGTCAGATATAGCACATAATATTCACTTGTGTAAAATAACTCGCATCCTAATAACGTAATAAGCATTGCATTTTTTTTACTGCACGTAATAAAAGGTGCAATGTGACTTCTTGTTCGATTGTCTGATATATGTGAAATGTGATTTCACGGAAACTTGAAGTTGCATATCTTTTAAACAAAGCGGTGAATAGGAGCCATTGTCATGGCATGTAGTTTCTACTGCGCATGTCATGTAAGATGATTGCAAGTTTTCTGTGACCACTTTATAACTAGGTTAGGTACATTTACATAATATCAAATATAGTTTCCACATTCATACGAAACCTTTAAATCCACATGATGTTTTCCTAAGATATACATTTGAATTTGATTAACGAAACTGATTTTTCCTCAAATAAAACATGCTTTGTTGTTTTGGAAAGATATATTGGTACCTATTATATGCTCACGAAACTTGTAATAAATTTCAAGTGCGTAGAAATTTACGTACAACAAAATGGTTACATTTGTGTTTGTTAAATATTCAAGTAAATTGTTTCAATATTAAAAAATATTTGTTCTCCCTGCTAAAAATGTCCCATAGAAACCAGTTAAACTTTTTATGTGTACCCATAAAATTCTATGCGTTTCTGTTGACTTTTACTGTTTTCAATTGGTCCCTATCGGTTTTTCTTACTTATTTCAAAATGCCCCATAGAAACCAGTCAAACTTTCTACTGATACCGATAGAATTCTATTGGTCTCTACTGACGTTTACTGGTTTCTATTGATCTCTGTGGGTTTTTCTTACTGGTATCATCTGACACTCATACCACCAACATCAATTTCAGAACTTTCTACTGGTTTGTATTGGTTTACATTGATTTTTAATGGTTTTCTTACTGGTATCAATATAATAGAAATTGATGCCAAATATATCTTCTGTTGCTTTATATGGATTTATTCTAATTTTCTAACTGACGTCAATAGACTTCTCCTAAACAATGAAATTAATGTTACTAAACCAAAATTCATTGGTATTCTTGTTGTCTACTGATTATTTAAAATTATTTATTTATTTACTTTTATTTCATTTATTTGTATACTGTTCAAAATAAGGTTATATCTGTTTTGTAACCAACAGAAACCTTTAAAATTAAAAAAAAGCATAGAGTGAACTCTCTCGTCTCCGCCACTTCTCTAAGACGATCAGTATTTCGAAGAATGAAAATATGATCTCTTTAAGACCCTCAGAGTAACCTGGAAATGCAGGTGGTCGTTTTCGAGACGGTTTTTGCTATATATGCTTATTTATTTGATTTCTTAAAAGCTTTTGTCGGAAACGACAACAGTAATCATATACAACACACACAGCGAGGTCTCTCTAAGGCGACCAGCCACACATAAAATGCATCTTTGCAAGTGGTCGCCTTAGAGAGGTGATGCTCAGTACAATATATATTTATGTTCTCAGAAACACGTTTGTCTTTTAGAGACGGTCGCCTTGTAGAGACATTAGGTATTTTTTTGGAACAAGAGAGAAGAAAAATATGCACTGCCTTCGCCGGGAATCGAACCACGGACCTCTGAAATACCGGCTCAGTGTGCTGACCATTACACCACGAAGGAACGCTAAGAATGTGGGAGATATACCTTATAGTCTTAAGGAGGTTTTCTCTAGGAAATGAATCTCTTTAAGGCGACCAGTCACACTTCCGGAATTTTCTTTGCGGGTGGTCGTCTTACAGAAGGAATGTATCAATACCAAAATATACTTAACTTTTCAGAAATACTGGTCTCGTTCAGAGGCGGTCATCTTAGGGAGGCGATTTCGTCCCGAATTTGTTCTCTGAATACGCACACATACACACTTATGTATGCATATATCAACATTTCTGATATTACAAATAAACACCGGTATCTTTAACACGGGTGCGTGCAAAATATTTTTTTCCGTGTTAACGCTGACGTGAGGAAAAGAATTCCCCTCCCGGCCCCGATCGCAGAAGAAGCAATATGGTGCCGTTCTTGGTAGTGTTGTTATGGTATGTTTGTGATCTTTGTTTGTGATATAGTCTTGGTGGATAATAGGCTGTAGTAATGCAATAAATAACTTACAGTATTACAATTTTTACTATGTTTTACTGTTTACATGTTCATAATGAAAAATAAAATACCAACATTGTGCGTGAAATTTATTTTCTATCTTTACTTTTATCCTAAAAAGCAATGAGCTTAAAGACTGAAAAGTGATAATTTCAAACTTAATAATTTGGCTTAGTGTGTTTACATCAGATGCACATTGCATTCTACTAAAATTGTATTTTTCAAAATTTGTTTTTTGAATATAATTTGGAAATACTTTTTAAGAATTTTTCATGTAGATCTTTATCATTTGAATATTATATACTAATAAATTTGAGCATAGCTTACTTAAAAGAGATCTTGCATGATTCAGTTTTCAATTTTTCGACTAATATGATGTGGTTGAGCAGAAAGAATATTTTTTTATGTCTTAAATGTACTGTTATGTGATACATACATATTTTAATTCAGTAACTGAAGTATAGTTATCTTAATTGTAATGATTTATCATAATTCTGTTATCAGACTCAAATTTATTAATTTGATTTTTTTTATTTAGTTGATCCTAAAATTTTTGCCTTGCTGAAAAGTAATTGTGTCAATTTAATTTAGCAGTTTTGGTTAACTCGGAATTTAAGTTGCTTGAGTATATATTTTTTTCTCTCTTTTTCCTTAAGATAGTTTGGTTAACCATTTAATTTTTTGTTCTTTAACACTTAATCTTAGCGTGGTTTTTGTAATGTTTGGTTAACGCTTAATCTTAACTTCTTTTGTTTAGTGTTTAACTTCTGGTTAGGTTGACCCTTAAAGTCATTATTTTTTTTAATTTTAAAGTTATTTGTTTTACACAAGTTGGGGTTTAAAGTTTAATGGGTTTTGTTAACGTACCCCTCTTTCTGGTAAAGCTTGAATCCATATTTTCTGACTCTGGTGGTAAATTTGTTTCTGGTGTTGTAGAAAACATAATTTCTTTCTATGTAATTACTATATTTCAATAGAAGAAATTTTTTTCGGTCTTTCATTAATTTAGTATTTTAAAAAACAAATCCTTAGTTCTTTTTCACAAAACTTTTACGTTGCGTTCGGGAATCAAGATTTATTGACTTATTTTGACGTTTACTTAGAGAAGAATTCTCCGAATATTATCTCTGCCAGACAGTGGTCTGAAAAATTTCTTTCACCAAGTGCGAATCTGCACTCTGCTGAATTAGCTTGTTTTGTATGCAGCTACGCCACGCCAAGATTTTGGGGGTCTGGGGGATTCGCATTTTGACAGGCGTTCACCATGCTAAAATGGGACCCTGAGCGAGGCTAGCTCCTGCTATGACAGGTTGATGACCCTGGTGGGTCGGTTGTAATTCTTGAAGTTAAGGCGATTATCCGCCAACATCCGGCTTAATATCCCCTTGCCTTCACCTTTCTGCTTAGATTCCGCTTCTAGGGCTGCCGTGCACTTGGCGGGTTTTGGACCGTCTCGGATCGCCAAACCAGGGGCTGGTGAGGAGAAGGAAAAGAGCCTGCAGCGATGTACGAGGAGGGAGAAGGAAAATTTTTTCTGAAGTTTTTCGTCAGTTCAGAAAGCAGTTGCTCCGTCTCGAGGACTCTGTCTACGGAAGAGTGGAACGATGGCTGAATTTGCGGAGAGAAAACCACCGATGATCGTCGACGCAAGAAGGAGGGAGCCCAGATAGAAAAAAAGGACGGATGGCTCTAAAATGTTTCCACTACTAACTTGCCTTTTTCTTTTATCTTCTAGATTTTACAATGGCTGAAAACTTGTATTCTCCCGCCCTCGGTAGGGGCTACTATGTAATGGTCGACTTCAAGGTAATGGACAAGAAATTTCTTACGGGGTACCCCTGTCGGTATGTTTTCAATGTCTTCTCACTTCGACTCTTGTACCACCACCACCATATAATATTATATTGTTGCTAGTTTTGTTAACCTCTAATAAATGAAAATTTAATTTAACTCTAACTTGTTTGTTTTCACTCATAATTTAGAACACTGGACCCAAAAAATTTAATTTAAAACTTGAACGGGTTTATGCATGAAACACAACGCTTGTTAGTACATTACTGTTGGAGTATTATCCTAGTGGTATTTACTGTTATATTCGAACATACTGATGTAACCTATTGAAATGTAGTTTACCATGTTAGCACACAAATTTTACCCATGCAGGATGTATTGTATTGATACGATTTAATGATGCTTTACTTCTTCTTGACTCCCATGTGTAATGAATTATTAAAAATTTAAAGTGAAAAAATACTCCAACAGTACTCATTATATTTTGCAAACAAAAAAAGGTAAGTTTTTTTTAAATGAAGTAAACATTGCAATATTTAATGTGTGTATTACTTATTGAATAAGGTAGGCAAGACGCACAAGCCAAAGAATCTTTTTTCCGTTACTAAAATTGTGGGAAATTTAGATGATCATTGTAGCTTATATTGTTTTTTTTTCCTTTTTGGTCTGTATTTCTGTACAAGTACGAGACTAGAACCACATTGTTACGTTAAATATATTGTGCTATTTTGTTAAAACACATATAGTCAAACATTTTTATGCATATTTTAATTTTCATTATTATTAATTTCATGAAGAAAATTTCAAAATTTTTTTTTCATAAATTGCTTTTGAAATAGAGTTGTGAATAATTAATAGAGTTTATGTAATATTAAATGTGCTACTCTTGGGAATATAAAATATGAATTTTTATTCGAAAAAAACTGTATTAATTGAAACCTCATATACTGGTTATTTTATTAGATGACTACCTCTGACAGTGACACATTTGTTAGGAACATAACTAAATAACAGTACTTAAAATCACTGATAGTTTTGTAAGGCTACAAGAAACTGGCATTATCTGGAATTGTGGAGTTAATTGTTTTAGGAAAGTTTTACTATGTAATCAGTTGATTTAGGTATAGTAATTTTTAAGTTAATATTGCATAAGTAATTGAAAGGTTTTACAAGACAATTAAAACCAAAGCTTTTCAAATCATGAGTCTTGTACGGATATTGTTTTAGCATTACTTTCAAATATATTTAGAGCAATATTTAAGCATTAGTTTCTTTCATTAGTAATACTGCGGAAATGCTCGTTACAATTTTCTGAATTGAATTTATCTGGTTGTATAAATATTAAAGTAAAAACTGTTTGTAAACAAATGAAAGTTTATGTGCTTTATCTGCTAAATTGTGATAACAGTAATTTTAACTGTGTGTATAAGCCTGTGTAGAAGATTTATTTATATTGCTAAATGCTGCACTATATGAATTTTACTTGGCAGTCCAAATATAGGAAATGCTCAGCACGAAGTGTTATTTTTATAGTATAGAATCTACGGTCAATGGCAATAGCTATCTTTTCAGTACTTTAAATTTTACTATTTAGAAATTGTGCAGTTCAAAATAATCTTTCTATACAGTTTTTAAAGTATTTTTTCTGCAATAGAAATGTAAATAACTTATACCGAAAATAATGACTTAAATTTATTCCAATAATGCATCGCTTTAATTAATATATATATGATGTACCAAATGTAGTCGTAGCTAAAAGTATCAGACGATAAGTTTAAAGAAAAAAACAGGATCCATTTATTAATTTCCATGAAAAACAGCAGTTACAAAAATCAGATCCCCGGAGGAAATAAAAAAGAACAACTAATAACTTTTTGTATTGAAGTTTACTCCATCGTTACATTAAGGAAAAAAACCCTCGCTATTCCTTTGCGAGTCCTTTGATAAACCTCTGGAAAAGCGGAGCTTCCAAGAAATGACGTCAGCCTCCTCAGCCAATTCAGTTCGCTTTAAATATTTCCAGAACATTCAATAACTGTACGTGTAGAAAAAGGCGGGAAAATCGACTTGACTACGGGGCTGCGGATTGAATTCCTCGTACTTTCAAATAAGAGATCGTCGCCATTAAAATGAAAAGAACAAGCATTTAGAATTGTGACTGGCGAAAAAACGAAATTTAAGTTAGGGTTTTAAGTGTATTTTTGACTTTGGAATTTTATTATTACAAAATATTCCCCCCATCTGAAAAGGCTTGAAACTGAGCTTCTCGAATACAAGATATTCCAGTAGTGAAATGCACTACAACAGCTAGGAATTATCTTAATTAATTGCTTAATTTGTTTGAAGGACTCGCATCCAGAATTCGAGTTACAATAATATTAATCTTAAAATGACACTCTCACTATAACACAATCAATAATAATATCAACGCATAAAATTGTAAATAATATACCTTAATATATTGACATTTATAGAGAATAATGAAAAATAGCATTATGCATACAGTATTGGGAAAACATTTCTCGAGAACAGTTTCAACTTAGAGCAGTTCGTACTTATTAATGAAATTTTTCATTTCCAGTTCGCCGTGGCTTTAGCATTAAAAATTTTATTTTGAGGTGAGGTATTCCTCTATTATACAATTTCATTGACAATTGCAATACTTGACTAATTTTTTAACATAATTCCTTTTAAGTTTTAATTTATTTACATTGTTTCCTTTGACTTTTAGTTTGTTTACAGTATTTCATTTTGACTACAATCGACAATGACAATTATGTCATATACCGCATTGTCGTTCAACACCACTTTCAACTTCAATAGTATTTTAAAATTACCATTAATGTCACTGGCAAAAATTGACACATAAATATAAAATAAATACAGAGATACGAAACAACACACCAGAAATTTACAACACAGAAAATTAGACATTAAATAATTAGATATGCTCTAATTACCTTTAGTAACAACCCCAGTTTAACGTTTACCAAAAGGAAGGTGCGTCTACCTATTGGTGATGAAGTTGAAAATTTTCTGGGTCTTGGTAGTGTCGTAGTCTGGAAACATGGACAATCTCAGTAGGTTTCTTTGTGTGTAATTCTTTTTATCAATTTCATAATTAACCTCAGATAATTTTTTGACAATTTGGTATATTCTGGAATAGGGCGCTGTCAATTTACGTGTATTCGGAAATTCGAATTCATCAAATAAAACTAGATCACCAGGTTGAAAATCTACATCTGCAAATTTTGTGTCATAACGACTTTTATTCCTTTTATCCTATTCAATGGCTCTCTCTTTAGCTAATTTTCTCGCTATGTCAACTGGAGGGTAAGTATTTTGATCTAGGGGAGAATCGAAAGGAAGTTTTCCGAGTAAAAGATACGCAGGGCTGAATTTAGTTACCGAATGAGGGGAATTATTATATTCGCTAATAACTTGATCTAAAATTTTCGTACATGGAATTTTAAATGATGTAGAATTTACATCTTAAACGGGTTACTAGGGTTTGGTTCACGCGTTCTGCTTTACCATTTGTCTGCGGGTGATGGGGAGTAGTTAGAAGTAGTTTTACATTATAATTTCTAAGAAAGTTTTTGGATCTATTGCAGGTGAATGCGGCATTGCGGTCACTAAGGATTTTTTCGAGGACTTGAATTTGGAAAATTTATTTCAAAATATTAGCATAAGTTTCTGTAGTTGCACTTTTAGATGGAAAAGCCCAGACATATCTTGTGGCATGATCGATCACAAGATGTAAATATTTTTTGTAGAATTATAATAACTAAAACCACCGACTATATCAATAGAAACACATTCAAAAGGTTTATCAGTTGGGCTACTTCTTGCATAACTCCAAATTTTTTGGTTTCTTTCTTTTTATTAATTTGACAAACATGACAATGTTTCACGAAATTTCCAATATCTTTACTAATGTAGGGTCAATAATATTATGAGGTGATTAAATTTAACATAGCATGAATACCTGGGTGTCCGATTTTTTCATGAGTTTCAGTTAATAATTTTAATCTTAAGGATTTTGGTTCCACAATTTTATAACTTTTTTTCTTCTTAACTACCATCAAATCATTTAGTTCTACATATTATTTACCACACACATTGTCACTCTTTAGCTGTTGTATAATTTCATCATGATTAAGTAAATACACAGAATGTTGGAGCTGGTGAGAAACAGGTTGTCTAGAAAGCATATCAGCTTCAACGTTTGTAGAACATTTTTGATATTTAACTTCGTAATCAAACATACTGAGTCGGAGTGACCAACGGAATAATCTGCCTCTTAAATTTTTGACATTTTTGAGCCAAACAAGGGCTGCATGTTCGGTATGGATTGTAAATTTTTGTCTGTGAAGATAGTAATAAAATTCATCTAAAGCATCAACAATAGCTAAACATTCAAGTTCTGTAATTGCATAATTTTTTCGTAATCTTTTAAAGCTCTAGAATGGTAGGAAACTGGGTGTAGTACATTATTTTCATCTGGTTGTTTCAAAACAGTTCCCACAGCAATCTGTGATGCATCAACAAAAGCATGACAAGGTTTATTTGGATCATACAATTTTAAGACTGGTTTCGAAATAAGAATATTTCTCAGTTCGTCAAAAGCAGTTTGACATTGATCATCCCAATGCCATGGTACATCTTTTTTCAATAATCTATTTAGATTCAGATCTTAATTTAGCATAATTAGGTATGAATCTATGATAAACATTTACGCTGCCTAACACTCTTTGTACTTCTTTTACATTACTTGGGTATTTCAAATTTTTAATACTTTCAATATTTTGGTTATCTGGGGTAACTTTACTCTTTCTAATTTCATAACCTAGAAAATTGATTTTATCTTTGGCAAACGCACATTTACTCTGGTTCAATTTAATACCTTCTTGAATAAATATTTCAAATAATTCACTCAAATGCTTTAGATGTTGCTCTTTGGAAGAAGAGTAAACAATTATGTAATCAAAATACCTACAAGCAAATTGGATTTTATTTTTAGTAAGGATGCGTTTAATAACTCTGTTAAAGACAGCTGGTGCATTTTTGAAGCCAAAAGGGAGTATTAGCCATTCATACAGTCCAAAATTTGTAATAAAAGCCAATTTTTCTGTGTCATCAGGGTGAATGGGAGTGTGCCAAAACCCTGATCTTAGAACTATTGTAGAAAAAAACATTTGCATTATTAATTTGTCTAATAAAAAGCCTATCTGGGGCAGGAGATTAGCATCAGACTTTGCCAAAGCATTCAGCTTACGATAATCAATACACATTCTGGTTTTTTTGCCTTCCTCGCGTTTTAATACTAAGGTTACTGGGGATGCATAAGGACTACAACTTTCTTTAATAATTCCATTTTTTAATAATTGATCAATTTGCCGTCTAATTTCTTCTTCTCCCTTATGGGAAGTTCGATAAGGTCTTAAAGTAACAGGCAAATCAGAAGTCAAGTTAATTCGTTGTGGTTCAATGTTAATTATACCTACATCATATTTATTTTTGGAAAACACGTTTATATATTTATTTAACAATTTAATCAATTCAGGTTTTTCTTCTTCCATACTCTCTGAATCTATTGTTACTTCACTATATTGTTTTTTCACATCACTTTTTTGAATTTTTAGTTTTACATTATTTTCATTATTTACATTAAGTCTTGTTACCTTAGACATCTTATCATCATTAAACTTCATAATATTAGACTTATTACCTTCATTCATTAAATATACTATTTTCATCAACACTTATTACCTTAGAGATATTACTTCTACTAGGTTTTGTCTTAACTGATGGTATTACATTACTGTTTTTTTTTTCAAGTACTTGATCAAGTTGTATATGCAAAGAAACTCTGTTATTTACATTCACAGAATTTGAAATGTTTTCATTTCTTTCAGTTACCACTAAATTACTACAATCAATTTTTAATTCAAATAATTTACATTCATTTAAACCCAAAAGAACATAATCTAAATTAGTATCTAATACAAACAAGCTAATTAGTTTAATAATATTTACAATTTTCAGTTGTAATTTACACATTTTATCAATAGAAAATTTACCTTTAGTTTGCCTAATTTTAATGCCTTTTAGCTTTTGAATTTTTAAATGTGAATTTTTTTCAGATTTTTCTGAGATGACAGACAATGTTTCGCCAGTGTCCACGACAAAGTCAACTGATCTGTAATGGGATAAAAATCCCTTAATTCTTAATTGTCAATCTCCCGAAGAATCGGGCCCCGAACTTTTGTTTTCCACATTAGAATTAGTTTCAGTTTCGTTGTTCTCATTTCTGAATGAGCAGATTTGAGCTCAGTGATAACAATTTGGTATCCCCTTTTTGGTACATATTCTACAAGGTGATGGGGCTATACTGTCAAAATTACTATTAGTATGGTGATTTACAACTTTCTTTCCGTTGTTGTTATTGCTGTTAGATTTATTTCCAATTTGCTGCAAACTATTAGGTTTTTAATTAGATGTATTGGGTCGATTATGAACAAACTGACGATTATTATTTCGGAAATTAACTTGTCTGAGTTGTTGACTATTCCTATCTCTGTTATAATTTTGTGAATTTTCATCTTTAAATTCATGAATTTGTCGAAGTTTGTGGGCTTGTTCTAGCCAAGTTATCGGATCAGTGGAACTTCGAGCAATCATCAAAGACTTTACGTTCGTTGGCAAACCATCTGTCAAACCTTCTAAAATCATTGATTTATCCAAATTAAGCCGCTTACCGACTTCCGTTTTCTTTCGAAAATAATTTATGATGTCTTCTCTGGCGTTATATTTTAAATTAGCGAAGTCACCAAAAGTAGTTAAGGTGGGATCGATAAAATTTTCTTTTAATATTTCTTCAAATTCTGAGTAATTTTTTAGCTCATGGCAATTTTTAATATAGAGCCAGAGGGCTTTTCCCTTAATGTAAAGAGAAATATTTTTCAGTTTCCAATTTTCGTCCTTATTTTGACAGACTTTGTTAAATTAAACTAACCAAGAAATTATGTCACTGTCCTTAGAATCTTCAAATGGAATAATATTTAGATCTATTGTATCTTGATTTACGCTTAGTTAATCGTGAAGATTAACGGGTTCCTGTTTTGTGGACATTGTAACTGAAATTCTAAAATTTTCTTGAGAACAAAATTGTGTACTTTTCTCAAAATATTTTTACAATAGTTAAAAAATAATTTTTTTAAAACCCAAGAACTCAAGAGTATTATCAACACTTCATAAAATAATAGACTTAAATAAAAATTTTGTATTCTCAAATTTTTCAGGTTTCTGTTTATAGGTTTTTATGGGGCTTTGGCCTACTGATACCTGTACAGTTGTGTGGGTTTTTAAAGGATTTGGCATACGGGTACCCGTACAGATGTACAGGTTTCCTTCTATGGGTGTGTACGGGGATTTCACCTACGGGTATCCGTACAGTCGTACGGGTTTTTACGAGGGTTTGGAATAAGGTTACCCCTACAGTTGTATGGGTTTCTTTTCTACGGGTTTTTACGGGGATTTGCCTATGGGTACATATACAGTTGTACGGGTTTCAATCTGTGGGTTTTTACGGGGATTTGGCCTACGGGTATCATCAGAACTGTACGGGTACCCGTAGGCCGATTCCCCGTAAAAACATTTTATGATTTTCTAAGGGGCATTTCTAGCAGGGTTTACAACAGAAAAATCTACAACTTGTACCAAATGGTTGCGAAAACTAGGTCTTTATCACTTTTAAATTAAATGAACATGTGAAATGATTCTCTTTTACATCGTGAAACATTCATCTATCATTATACGGTTTCTATTGTAAATAAACTGTTAATTTTAAATTTAGTGCTTTTACAAAATGTATTTACCCATGTGCGTTAAATCTTCTAAACCATGATTTTTTATTCGGTGTCTTATACAGGAAATCTGGGTGCTTATAAGTAAAATCGCAAGTTCCTTTTATGTGCTGAAATTCCATTGTTAATCACCCACACACGAAGTTAGCAAATTCAAGAAATTATGAAAACGTGCTCTACAAAGCGAAGCACAGAGCTATAAGTAGGAGATTAAAAATTAAAACTAGAACACTCTTTTCAAAAATCAGATACTTTTTTGATTCTACAGAGCTTCCATGAGTAATGTCTAATTAATGAAGCAACGATATATCGCACAAAATAAAAACCATGATTTTTTTATTCCGTGTCATATACAGAAAATCTAGGTGCTTGTAATTAAAATCACATGTTATTTTATGTGTTGAAATTTCCTTGTTAATCTATCAGGACTGAGTATTCTGTGCATAGTTTTACAAAACATGGTAAAGTCTTCAATAGGGTCCTTATCCTCAAGTCTCAAGTCCTGAACTGGAACAGTGAGCGGATAATACGCTATGTTCTTGTGTAGATGCTGAGTTGGAGAATAACTGCACTTGAAAGGGATTTGAAATCCTCTTTTATTAAGTCACTATTATTTACACACTTGCCAACTCGGGAGAGATACAGAAAGTAAAAGACCGCACTTGGGCCTAACTTAA
>KK115600.1:156974-190035 GCA_000611955.2 Stegodyphus mimosarum
CCATTGCGGGTTTTCTGTGTTCGGGGGTGTTCAACTCTTCCACCTACGATCGACTAACATTAGTTAGAACTTGACATACGAGACCTCAAAAAACGCCCTATAACCAGCTAAACCTGAGGTTCTCACTAGCTTTATGTCTAACACTTTAAGTGTATTTGGTGGAGAGCCTAATTAACACTTGCATTCTAAAATTACTCAATCTTTAACTTTTCATGCATACAATTCGCAATTTGCACACACAATTCGCATTGATATTGCACTTAACGTGCATTGCTAGCATAATATTATTTGTTACATTTTATAACACATTAACAATTTCATAGCAATCATGAAATACAAATATAGGTTAAATTTCTAAGCTTACAGCAAGTCCTTCCTATTCCTTTCTCAAGGTACTTTCTTGAAATATCACATTACATTGAATTAATAGTCCACAGACTAAATCGTGTTCTTCAATTTTCCGATTTTTCATTTCTAGACATTTTACAAGTCTTTCGACAAAGCTTCATACAAAATCATTTAGTTAACATTTTTCTTTTCAGCAATTCATTGCTTTTACAAAATTAATCTATTTACAAACATTAAGTAATTTTAAATCTTTAAGAATTACAAATTTTTTTTAAACAAAACATTTTTCTTTCAATATGAGAACTTATCGGCCACTTGGAGTAAAACTCAACCTCGCTTGAGGTAAAATCGACCCTGCAACTTGCAGTACAGTCAAAAATTAACTAAACTTTTGAATACGAAATTCTACTTATCTTATTGTGATCATCCATCCTTTTCTTGGCCCAATCTTTGAAAGCTGAGTAAGTTGTAGCTTGGTTCAGTCTCCTCGTCTTTGGTTGTTGTTCTTTGGGAGCTTGTTCATCTTTTTTCATTTTGAAATTCCGTCGTTGTATCCTCGGAAATTTCCCTTGAAGAGGAGGTTCCTCCGCTGGACGTTTGGTGGACTGGGCCCTTCTTCGTTGCTGGTCCTGGTTCCTGCTGTATTCGGGACGTTGATTCTCAGGCTGCAATCGACGTTTCTTGCTTCTCAGGCACCTGTCCGATGATTCCACAGTTCTTTTGGATACCTTGGGCATTCCTTGTCCATTCTGCTTTCTTCTCTTGGCATGCTCGTAGGTCCGTTCGTATATCTGGTCACCTGCATCGTGAGACTTTCTTTTGAATCCACATTTTTGGTTCTTATTTCTACTTTGTTGAGGGGGAGCTTTCTTTTTCTGACTTTTCGATGCCGTTGTAGCTGGTTCCTGATGTTTTTGCTGAAGTACATCTTCCTGGCTAGTCGATTGCCTCGGATCCAGAAAAATATCTTTAAATATTTCCATTTTATATCTATTATAGTACGGCTTGATTTGGTCCACATTCGCTTTCATTGTGTGACCATCATTTTTTTAATATAACCACTACCCCTGTAATTTTTTCAATTATAAACGGGCCTTCAAAACGCGGAAAGAATTTCCCCACCTTTTCTTCTGGGGCATTTGACAAGTTATGCTTCATTTTCAGAACTTCATCTCCCACATTGTACTTGACCTCTCTTCTTTTTTGGTCATAATATAATTTTTGTTTCCTCTGGGCCATTTCTGTGTTACCGGTAGCTTCCCGTATTAAATTCTGTATGTCACTCATTTTAAATTCTTCTGCCCTTTCCTGGACAAAGAAAAGTTTATCTAAGGGCGTCAAAATTTTTCTTCCTAGAAACAGTTCAGCGGGAGTTTTTTGTGTAGTATCGTGTTTGGAGGTCCTAAGGGCAAATGCAAATTCATTTATATGGCTATCCCAGGTAGAGTGATAGTTTTTCACATAACTTCGAATTATTTTCACTACATTTCTATTCACCCGTTCCGCTATGTTTGACTGCGGACGATACGGGACCATCTTTAGATGACGTATGCCCAGTTTTGCACACATTTCCTCAAACATTTTACTAACAAACTGAGGACCATTGTCTGAAATAACTTTTAGGGGCGCCCCGTATTTTAAAATATACTTATTTAGAATTGAATCTACTACAATTTTTGCAGACGCGCGTTTTAACGGAATTAACTCTAACCATTTGCTAAAATGATCCACTATAACTAAAAGATATCGGCTTTTGTTAACTTTACTTCGAGGGTAAGGTCCAAGTAAATCGATGCCTATTATTTGATTTGGGAATTCTGATTTAATACTATTTAGGAACCCGGCCGGGCGGAAATTAACATAATTATTTAATTGACATGTTGGGCACGACTGGACATACGCCCTAGTAAACTTTTGCAGTTCTGGAAAGAAAACTGCCTCGCGAACTCTCTGAACAGTTTTTCTTATACCTAAATGAGCCGAAATGGCACAATCATGCAACTCTTCTAATACATTCAACCTCATGCTAGCTGGGATAACCGGTCTATATTCATGATTCTCATTAGTAGCTTTCGTATAGAATAACAGTCCGTCAATTAATTCGTAATTTTCGGCCCTATTTCTTATCGGCACAATATCCGGATGATTGAAATTCTCAGGGTCGGCCAAATAATTGTATATATTTTTGAACTCCGGATCTTTTTTGAGTTCGGCTATTACTGTTTCACGAGAATCTAATACTTTGGATGTTAACATGGCTATCTTAATTACACTTCCATTTTCATCTAAGTTAATTCTGCTTAAAGCATCTGCCACAACATTTTCCTTTCCCGGCGTATGTTTAATTATTAGGTTATATTCCTGTAATTTGAGAGCCCACCTTATTAATCTGGGTGATAAATTTTTTCCAGAATAGAGTCTAGTGACCGCCGCGTGGTCGGTATATACAGTTACTGGAGAACTTCCAAAGAACACACGAAATTTCTGTACTGATGCTAACACTGCGAGAGTTTCTCTCTCTGTTGCGGAATAGTTTCTTTGGGTTTCATTTAATGTTCGGCTGAAAAAAGCCACGGGCTGACCATTTTGGGAAAGCACTGCACCAATCGCGAAATCTGAAGCGTCCGCTGAAATCTCTAATCCTTTATCCCCTTCTGGAAATTTTAAGACGGGAGCTTGAGTCAATGCGTCTTTCAATTTTTGAAACGCCAAGTTGGCTTCTGCTGACCACGAAAACCTAGCTTTTTTTCTTTTCAACTTTAGCAGTGGCTCAGCTATTTTTGCAAAGTCTTTAATGAAAGCCCGGTAATATGAACACATCCCGAGAAACGACGATAATTTCTTCGCTGTTTTAGGAACAGGATAATTTCTAATGGCTACTATTTTTGACTGATCCGTTTCGATTCCCTTTTGGGAAATTTTAAATCCTAAATAACGTAACTCTTTTGCGGCAAATTTACATTTAGACGCATTTATCTTTAAACCAGCTTCGTTTAACAATGAAAATACTTTTCTTAAATCTTGTAAGTGTTGTTCTAGAGTACTACTCGTAATTATAATATCGTCTAAATATATGAAAGTGCTTTTACCAAGGACTGGTCTTAAGACGATGTCCATACATCTTTGGAACGTTGCCGGCGCGCCGGATAATCCGAACGGCATTCTAAGAAATGCGTACGTACCAGATTTCGTTATGAACGCGGTTTTGTGTACGTCCTCGGGTTTTACCCCAATCTGAAAATAGCCACTCGTGAGATCTAATGTAGTCATGTATTTTGTAGACGAAATATTTCGAATAATTTCTTCAATTATCGGCAACGGATATACAGGATATTTTGTAACTGAATTTAACTTGCGATAATCTATAGCAAAACGCCACCGCTTCGGGTGCGTAATCGGGTAATCATTATTTTTCTTACACAGGACAACGGGGCTAGCATAACTGCTAGAAATTGGCGTGATGATTTTATTCTTTAACATCTCTTTAATATGATGTTCAATTATTTCTTCTTTTGTCCTATCATATCTATATGGCTTTTGCCTAACTGGCTGAGCGTCCCCCGTGTCAATGTCGTGGTTCACCACCTGCGTAAAGCCTGGTACATCACTAAATAAATTCGCAAAGTGACTTACCAGACCTTGGATTTTCTCTTTTTCCTCTGCTTGTAAATGTTCCAAGTCCAGCTGCGGGGGCTTATCATTCTTCGCTTCAATTGGCTTCATATTTAATGTTAGTTCTCCCCCCTTGAAATCAATTTTTGCTTCTGCCAAACTAAAAAAGTCCACACCTAGAATAATACAAGTCTGCAGGTTACGCACAATATAAAACAGGATTCTTACCTGTTCGTTGTTGATACGCACGAACAATGGTACTTTTCCTAAACAGCTACATTTTTCTCCTTGGGCCGCTATGACATCCGTGTCTCTTGCACTAAAAATTCTGTAACGTCGAAAGTGCTTCTTAAAGAATCTTTCCGATACGAAGCTGCTTTGGGCTCCTGTATCCAAGAGGGCTGTCGCCGGTATGTTGTTGATTAGAACTTCAATCTTCGGCAAACTCAAATTCTTAACGACCACGGTGTTTAAATTGATTTTGGAAGGGTTTTGCGCTGCTTCGGACTTCTTCACCTTCCTCGAAGAAATCCCTCTTAGTTTAAATTCTTTTTCTTCTGGTTGCCCTCGGAATCTTTGCTTGTTCTTCTATTAAATTCCCTTCGTTCGCCGCTCGCTTTAGGAGACACATCTTTCTTCGGCCATTGCTTCGCCTTATTCCCGTAACTTTGATTTTGCTTTTGCTGCGGTCTTGGCGAACTCCACTGACTTCTTCGCTCAAATTGGCGTCGTCGTTCGTTGTCGGCTGTTCTTCGGCTTTCAAATTGTACCGCGAGCTCAAATAATCTGTCTAATGTTGTTGGATTTCTTAGTTCGATGAAATCTTGAACTTGGGGCAGTAGCCTAGGAAGTATAACTTGAATAATTTCAGGATCCGGGCGACTTCCATACAAAAGCTTGAAAACTTGAATTTTTCTCAAAATAAAATTAGACAAATCTTGTATTTTTTCTTGACATCGACTAAAGAGTTCAGCTTCCAGTCTGGCTCGGTCTCGTACCACAGTAAATGCTTTCACTAACGAATTCTTGAAATTTTCATACGTATATGTGGGGCTTCCTGGTTCCCCCAAGAGATTTCTTCCAATGCACTTGAACCAACTTAGCGCTTGGCCCTTTAAAGCGCTGGTAGCGAGAGCGACTTTCTGAAATTCGTGAACTGGATATAACATGAAGTGGGAGTCTAGCTTTTCCAGGAAATTGATTACGGCTGTCTTGCCGTCAAAACTTGCCGCTGGCTTCATGGCTGCTCTCATGGTTTGTACGATGTAGCCAAATCCTTCTAGGCCAGGAGGAGCTATCTCAGGATTCTGGACAGGTACGGCAGGTATCTCAGGTTCGTCTTCTTGTTATTGAGGCCATCCTCTTCTTTTTGTTCGGGCGCCACTATCAGGACTGAGTATGCTGTGCATAGTTTTAGAAAACATAGTAAAGTCTTCAATAGGGTCCTTATCCTCAAGTCTCAAGTCTTGAACTGGAACAGTGAGCGGATAATACGCTATGTTCTTGTGTAGATGCTGAGTTGGAGAATAACTGCACTTGAAAGGGATTTGAAATCCTCTTTTATTACGTCACTATTATTTACACACTTCCCAACTCGGGAGAGACACAGAAAGTAAAAGACCGCACTTGGGTCTAACTTAACAGTCAAATAATTTTAAAACTAAACCTAAAATAGAAATTAACTTAAAACTTGCTCACAGAGCGAATCGCGGAGTTTGGCCTCTCACTAAATGGTGCGTAGTAAGATATACTAATACTAGCGCACTTCAACTTGTTTCAAAATGCAATCACGGAGTAAGCACTATGGCTTATAAATTTAAACTGCTAGCTGGTCAGGCGAACGTTGAGCAGTCTGACCGTGATCTGAGACTAAAGCTCTTTCACATTGAGAGGTTTCTAACTCTGGTTTAAATAGTACTTGGCTGTACTTCAAATTAGCATAAGCTGAAAACGCGCGCTTCTTCTGACGGGAAGTTGAAACAGAGAGGAGATAGAAAGATTTAAATTAAAATAAAACTTGGTTAGTTTAACTAAAACCTTACAAATCACCCACGCACGAAGTTAGCAAATTCAAGAAATTATGAAAAAGTGCTATACAAAGCGAAGCATAGAGCTATAAGTAGGAGTTGAAAAATTAAAACTAGAACATTCTTTATAAAAATTGGATGCGTTTTTTGACTGTACAGAGCTTCCATGAGTAATAACTAATTAATTAAGCAAAGATATATGGCATAAAATAAAAATAAAATATTTTACCGCCAAAGAAGCTAACAAAACACTTTTTCTAAGAACTGCAAAACGAACGGTTGAAAGTTTTCGCATATGAATATATTTCTCTTCACTAATGATAAAATTACAAACATAGGTGCAAAAAATAGAAAATAACTGATTTATTAATTGAAAATAAATCAAGATTGTGTCAGAAGTTTTATTTATTCGTTTTTTGAATGTTTCCCGTAAAACCATATAACTTTATAATATTTTGTTCTATGCATGCGAAGCTTCTTATCAATGTTAATTGTCATAATTTCTACAATTTTACCAACTTTCTTTGAAATGTCTACCAAAACTAACATACTGATAAGCTTTTGCACAAGATGCTATTTGCAATGGTTGCATTATTTTAGACGCATTGACTTTAATTAAAACTTTAATCGTTAATTTAATAAAAGGCATTAAATAATCCTATACTAAAATTATTTCATTCAACTCATTACAATGTTCTTCGTCCGCTTAACCAAAAGAAATTTAAATTCAGTTTATTTCAAGGGATAATATTCCTTTCTAAAGTAATGGTTCTACATTACTTACCAACTGCAACATTTTTAAAAGCTTACAGACGGTAAATAAAAAATACTTACTATTTTTGAGTGCTAAATGCTAATTTATATTTTGTTTCGTCACGAACGTATGAATGAAACGAAGGAGCTGCTATGATTAAAAGGGTTAGATTTAATTTAATAGTAATTTTTATTGCCAAGAAAGAAACACATCGAGACCATTATTCTAGATTAGGAACCGTTTCATACTCCATTCTTCTCCAGCGGTAGAATCTGTGTAGCCTAAGGATAATGGCCTCTGGTTTTGAACTCAGAAGCTGGCATTGTCAGGTTTCCTAAGATAATATGTCAGCTTTATATGACAGCATCTGCTGCAGCCCTTATTCTTCAGCTACCGCGCCTATTGTGCTAAAATAGATTCATTATTTTGCGGGGCGTGGATGCAAAGACATTTAGTAATAACGGAGTGAACCAAGAAACTAAGGTTAGATTGCTGCGTTGCTGATGTACGGCCTTTTGGATCTATTTAAAAGGCACATGGTTCAATCCTTTTCAGTTCTTCCTCACATGCATCCGTTGTGAAGATCATTTATTTAAATGATATTGATGAATTACAACGAATTTAAAGAGAAATGTTTTCCTTGTATAAATCTCAATAAACCATTTTTCGTGGGAAAAGAGCAATTTTAGAACCATTAAAGGGGCTTCAAGATAAATATATTGAGAGTGTATTTAATTTAAAATTATGAACGTTACAAAACTTACGATGGCTACTTAACGTAAATAGCAAGCTTTTTGAAGCTGAATTTATTAAAAACTATTTCTTGCAGTTCCCTTTCCTCATACAAAGTAGTGGTTTATAAATTTACTATTTATTTTTACATCAAAAGTTTATTTTAAAATGCATCTCAAATATTCTGCAGTTATAAAATATTATGTCAAAATCATTATGTAAATTTTCTCTTAGTTCTACCTATATTCCTCTAGTACATAGAAACAGTTTAAGCAGTTCATGGTTTTAAAGAGAAACGATAAAAAGCATTTAAGGAAATCCCTTAAAGTGAGCTTAATATACGAGATTTGAAGAAGAAGCAGGAAATTTAAGTGACTGAAAATTCCATTTATTTCAGGTTTTGCTAAAAAAAGGAAAAGATAAAAAAGTCTAAGACTTAATCTTTTTACAAACAAATTCAGTGTAACTCTGATTTTTGAGGATGATAAAAGCCTTTCGTGGATTATTACGATCTCAACAATCAAAGAAAGGATAACGGATTATATTGCGAAAATTTACTGTCATCTTGATTAAAAAATGGGCATAAGGAAGCTTTAAAATTCTTTATAGGAAGCTCTTAAATATTTGTTCACATCTGCTATGTATACTCTATAAATCTGAACATTTTTTTGAGTAGGCAGACAAAATGTTTTCTGAATTGACTAGAACAATAAATAAAATGCAGAGGAGATTAAGTTTTCGGGGAGAAAAGAAAACATACCAGTTCCTTATATATGGTATTTCAGTGCCTGCCTGTAACTATGATATATCAAGGTAAAGACTTATTACGCTTTTTGGCAATATGACCAAAATTATTCCGGCAAGGTGGGCTGAGTTAGTTTTCTAGTGGACAGTGCTAGACTAGACGATGGAATAAAACAGAGCAGAGATGGAATTCTTTCCAATTCAGAATTTCTTTGTCTTCGTCTGAAAAGATGTATCTTGATTCTTTAATCAATATGCTTAGGGTAAGATAATTGTAATAAAGCCGTGAAGATGAGGGATTTATATTTACTTTAAATAACCAGTTAATTTTAATTTTAACTTACTTTCCTATAAGCCTTCATTCCCCTAATTGTCAGTGCCAGAATATTTACATTCAGCGGCGCGCGTAAGAAATGCCAATTCTACCAGTGGAAGAATAAGTTAAATACCGATGTTCCAGTAGAAGAGAGTCCGCGAAATTCCCGTGCGTGCTTATACGCAAACTTCAATTTAGTGATTACTGCTGGTCTTGCGTGGCTTAATCGCTATTATCTTGCTGCCACTAGACTCATTTACGCGCTGTAGGCTACATGATTATAAGAGCTCTGTAGTGTAATTCTACTATTTGTGAACATCTTAAATTCTTGAGTTTCTACTGTTTCAGTTACCGCCCAAGTTGAGGCGTAGTATGTTAGTGTTAAGTTGACGCATTGTAAATAAGCTAAACGGTTTAATAAAGGGCAGTTTTAACCCTTCCTCAGTGCAATCAATATTTCTCAAGATTATACACAACAGAAGGAGAGTAGAACTTTACATCTGGTGCCCGAACTTATAATTCGAATCCAATGGCCAATAAAAAGGACAGACAGTCATCCCTACAAGAGAAAGAAGTCGTAGACCCGATGGTGACAAGCCCATTGGATGGATTTGGCTTTTTAATACAGACGATGGGAGAACATATCAAGCCAGCAGTAGTGTTCGACGGTCAAATCTCTGTCACTTCATTCCTAGAATCGCCGGAGACGCACTGTGAGTTCTATCCGGTACCCGAGAGCCAAAATGTAGGCATAGCCTCCAGTGCCCTCCGAAGACCGGCGGAGTCTTGGTGAAAAGGGATCGGAAAATTCTTACTCGGGGAAGTCGGAAGCCTCACCTACAATTTTGAGAATTTTAAAGCGGAACTCCTGAAGGCCTTCCCGATCGTGAAGGATCGTGCGAAGTTGGAAGCTGAACTCTACAGCTTTTATCAACGGAACGTTGAACATCTTACCGAGTTTATCATGCGTAAAATGAAACTAGTGAGTATGCTATATGGAAGGAAGCCCGATAGTGAAGTAATTGAAATTATATTATCAATATTATCCTCAGTACAAGATTTAGTGGCGCTGAGAAACTCACGAACGCTGGAAGAATTATTCGAATTAGCCGCAAAATTTCAGAACCGGCGGATAACGGAAAATTCGAGATTTCCTACCCAGGGTTACTATCAGCACTTCTCCCGACAGCCGACCGCAGAGAGAAACAAATACAATGGAGGAAAACGTTTTCTTACCAGGCCGTACACAAGCAAGAATGACATCTGTAAAGCCGAAGACCGCCAGCGTATCAAGCAAACATCAGGAAGGGAAACGAACTTAAACAAATAGAGGGGCCTGAGAAATTGAGTATTCAGACCCCTTGTGAATCGCAAAATCCTGCTAAGCTGTATGTAAATAACGTAGTAGTCAAGAATTCCCAACTACCGGTAATCCAGGTTCTTTTAAATGACGTACCCCTAGAAGCATTCGTGGACACCGGCGCGGAAAGAAATTTTGTAAGCCAAAAATTCTACTATAAACATTTCCGGAGAATAAGATTGTTTAAAAATTGTAGCACAGAAATTGTTGCCACAAAAGGGAAAGTTTGTCAGTGTGTCGGGAAGCTATCGCTGAACGTTCAGGTAAAAAACGAAGTTATGAAAGTGTTATCTTTTGTTATGAAAAATTTGGAAAACCATATCATTTTAGGTGCAGAGTTCCTCAGGTCGGCGAACGGCGCAATAAACTTTGCAGAAAGTTCTATTTTCTTGGATATGGTGCCAAAGGTGGTGGAAGAATTAAAGGCTCCAAATATGGATTTCCAACATCTCAAACAAGGTGAAAAAGCCAAGCTGAAGCAACTCGTAAGTAACTTTAGCACGTTATTTTCTGAGAAGCCAATGAATACACAAACTGTCACCCATGCGATAGAACTAAAATGAAGAGCACCTTGTAAAGCAAAACCCTACGGGTATGATAAGCAAAATGAAGCAATAATAAAACACCACATAAAACAAATGTTAAGGGATAAAATAATTATTCCCATCAATAGTGAATATGTTAACCCAGTTGTGCTATGCAAAGAGAGAAATAATAATGCCCCCTTCGGATCCAAAGCTTATCGTTTTGCGATCGATTAGTGAAAAATTAATAGCATTACTAAATTCCCTGTTTACCCTTTACCGGTAACAGAAGAAATAATAGGGAAAATTAATTCTACAAAACATATGACCACTCTTGATCTTACTTTAGGCTACTTTCAAATAGGAAACCAGAAGATGTGAATAAAACCGCGTTTATTACAAAATCGGGTACTTATGCATTTTTACGCATGCCGTTTTGACTTTCCGGGGCCCTGTCAACTTTTCAAAGCGCTATGGACATAATTTTACGTCCCGTCCTAGGAAAATCCACTCTCATTTATCTCGATGACATTATCATAACTAGTGATACTATTGAATAACACGCGGAAGACTTCCACGATGGTTTTTCGTTATTAAAAGAAGCAGGTTTAACTATTAATGCCACAAAATGTAAATTCGCAATTAAGGAATTATGATATTTAGGATTCAAAGTTTCAGCTAAAGGCATCCAAACTGAGGATTCTAAAATAAAAGCAATTAAAAATTATCCTCCGCCAAATACTGCGAAAACACTTTCATCCTTTATTGGCATGTGCTCATGTAATCGCTCGTTTATATAAAATTTTGCCGATATTGTTGAACCTTTGTTAGTGTTAAAACGAAAGAAATCCAATTTTGCGTGAATAGCGGAGGCAAACACCGCTTTCGAAAAGTTTAAAACAGCTCTACTTAATGCCCCAGTGTTAAAATTCCCGGAAGGGGACGAGAAATTACAGATCGCGACGGAGGCTTCAGATTACGCCATGGGTGCATTTTAACTCAAAAACGGCACCCCTTGGCATTTTTAGCAAAACCCTAGGTCAGACTCAAAGGAACTACGCAGCGACAGAAAAGGAAACGTTAGCAGTGTTAATCGCAGTTCAGAAGTTTAGGGTTTACTTCGGAAAAGCCCCAGTTACAATCTACTCTGATCTTGTGGCCGTAGGCAGATTATATTCTGGAAAAACTTTAACTCCTAGATTATTTAGATGGGCCTTTAAATTACAAGAATACAATTTAATAATTAAGCACACTCGTTCTTTTATGGTAGCTTCTTAACGGTTAGTTACGGAATATTGTTAGTTTAAATGTACCCTCGGAAACGGATCATCTCCTGTTTTTGTAATAATGAAAAGATACGCCAAGAAGGACTAGCCCGGATTTTTGCATCTCTTAAAACCCTGACGACAATAACGTACCTGATAACAAACCTGACGACAATAGGTAAATCACTATTATTAGCGCGGGGAGAAATCGTCTTGATGGTTTGAGATAAAGACCTTACACCCAATCTAAAAAAACAAATTTATTACCAGTTACAGAGTGAATGTTTATGTAAAGGAAATTAAAAATTTCCGTTTCAGAGCAGTTATTGAATAAAAAAAATAAGTTTTTACAAAACGAATTTTTATTTTTAACTCATAAAATCATTAATGAATTAATACGAGAAAACTAATATATCATGTAATTTAATGGGAACACGAGATTGAATAATTAATTCTCTTTAAAAAATTCTTCTTCAAATTTATATCAGGAATAACAAAAACGGGAGGATCTCTTGATAAATTTAGAATTCTTATACTTTTGACAATGTATTTCGATTATTTAATTTCGTTATTTAAGAACCTATTGTTCTTGTTATAAAACTGTACAGGAATTTTGCAAAGGGACTTGTAATCTCTTATTCCCATTAATCTATACGATAAATTATTTACTCCTTTTGGTTCAGTCTTTTACTTTCAAGCATCCTCTTACCTCAAATAACGGAAAAGATCTATAAATTTAAAAAATTCGGCCCAAAATCAGAAATTATGTTAAAAATTTCCTGCAAATTTTGATTCAAAAGCTATTTTACGCTCTGCAAAATGATGCAAACTTAAAATTTTTGAGATTTTTAGTTTATTCTTTAAATGAAAAAATTCTCAAAATTTTTTTTAACATTAAATTTTAAAACTCTAAATCGAATTTTATAAAACTCGCTTTAACACGTTGCATTACCACCCATAAACGGTGTGAGTACAAAATTTGAACTCAAAAGCTTATCGAGAAGTAGTTTAAAAATGGATGACGAAGTTCAGATTATAGCGACAAACACCGTGAGTGAACTGATTACATTTTTTTAAACAAACATGTCAGCATTTAAATATTACATTTCTAAACACTTTGGAAAGATCGGTAAATTATTGATATCGCATAACTGTTATTTTATAACATTCTTGGTATTATGAAACATGCATGTACATTCATATGCGATTCCCGACAATTCTATTCATTTGCCAAAGTGGCTGCTTTTGAAAATATTGTTATATACTAAGCTGTAAAATACTAGTAGTTTAAACAAATATGAATTGCGTTGTGTTTGTACCCTTTTAAATTTCGTTTCAACAACCCGAAGAGCCTTGCTACTGGTGAAACCATGTTGTGTAATCAGAAATTCAAGTAAACACATAAAATCAATAATACTAACTTAGTTTATTACTTTCCTTAAAACACTGATATCAAACAAATTTACTAACATAAAATTATACTAGTCCCCGGGAACTACCTTATTTAGTTTAGAAAACAAATAGCTAAACATTTATATATTTTCCACAAATACTGCAATCTTAGACAGTAACCACTTCAATTCAAATACTATTGTTTAAGTAATAACTATTTTTATGAGTTAAGATACAAATTAAAATTTTCTATTTCATTTTTCAGTTGTAAGGTTCTTACACCTTATTTATCCCAGAACAAGAGAAAATTCAAATAATGAAGTACAGAGTTAAGTACCTATAGTATTGCACCATAAGGGGAAAAAAAAATTATACCTTTAACTAGAGCAATTTAAGACTGCTCACAAATTTCTTCAGATCTCAGTTAAATCAGCAAATCTTCAAAAATATTAAAGATTTAAATTTTCTACCTTTCAAAATTCTTTACAGCAAACATTTAAATAAAAGTTAAATTCTGATAATAATAGAATCTTTAAAAAAATTCAAGAAATAATTAAACCAGAGAATTTTGGATGAAAAAAAAATCTTTAAGAATTTAAGTTAACATTAAAGTTCAAAAAGAAAAACTTCTTAACTGACGGAAGATGTGAACCTGGAGATTTGGGGGTTCGACGGCAGCTTGGCGGACACCGAACATTCGAAGAATACCCAGTACGCAGGAACTTGGAAGTTTCATCCAGCCTTCTGTATTACGAACTTCAGAGCCATCAGGAAACTCAGGTCGGAACACAGGTTGCTTGGCTATTGATTTTTTCTGTTCTTATAAATTGAAGAAGCGGACTGAGTCTTCATCAGATGGTAGAATTGACGAAGAAATATTTACTTTCCATTTTGAAGGACATTATTTCTGTGGTAGTTGAAGCATGGAAATATAATTTTCTTTCATTTCCTTTTCTATTGCAGAATTATTTCATTTACATTTTTGAAGGACTATTTCCGAAGCCATGGAGTAAGACGTGACAGGAGCCATAAGCCCCCCGTTAAAAAAACAAATTCATCCTTTCTGTTGCAGCAACAAGATGCCCAAGGCGCCCGAGAAAGTTATCTTCTTGTCAGCCGAATGCAAAAACGAAAACGTCCCAACAGCTTCGCAATCCCACCTGCACCCGCTTTTTGTCAGGTCCGGACACTAGATATCGCCAAAACTCGCCAAAAGGGTGAATAAACTGAAACTCTACCCCTCACACAAACCCCTGCTAATATCGTCCAAAAATCGAGGAGTTGAACTGGAACAAAAATCCGAATCTCGCCAAGCCCGCCAAAAGAAGAACCAAGAATTCGACGTAGGCGTGGGAAAACCAGCAAACCTAGGCAACGGACAAAAATTCCTAAGCAAAGGCTTGGAAATCAACTGCAAAAGTGACGCTTTTCAATCCTTTCCCCCTCAACCAAAAAAAATACTCGAAGTGCAAAAATTCGTTGAATAATTAACTGTAACTTAAAAACTGTTTAAGCTAGAGACTTGAAAGTACTCTTAAATTAAAAGGCTAATTTTTCTGCATCCAATGATATAAGTTAAATGAGAATCAACCTAAGTTAAGTAATTTTAAATCAAGTTTATTACCTACGAAAGCACCTAATTCCATTGTCTGTTTCAACGCGTTTACGAGTAACCAGTGGAAGAGACGTACAAATCTTAAAGTACCAAAACCACTAATTAAAATTAAACCAAAGCAAATATAAATACAAGATATTAAATAAAATAACGTTGTGTAGCATAAATTTAGAATAATGAAAATTAATCTTAAGTCAAACTTAAATAATTAAGTGTTACATGAAAATTTGCTACACAACAATATCGTGATGCTCATTCTATATGCTGCATTATCTATGATACTCATTATCGATATTTAATTATGTTCTATTTCTATACAGAAATATTGGTAACATTCAAAGAGGTGAACAAACGTTTAGCAAATATTTAATAATTTCAGTTAAATAACTGCTTATCGATTCCGAAAATAAACAATTTGAGAAAGAAATTTTGAGTCATTTTGTGAAAATAATCTTTTCTTTAAAATTCCTTTTTCGCCACCCCCCCCCGCAAGCTTAATAACTTTAATACTATTTTGATGAATGGAAGGTTGTGAAAACCAAAAGCTGAGTAGACAATTAAAAGTAAAACTAATAAATGCTACACAAATACAACTTTTAATATTTTAGCAAAATTTTTCGGAAACGAATTTATATTGATTGTTATAGAAATCGACACAGTCTTATACCAATTTAGGGTTTTCTTGTCTAATTTTCAGCTGCTTATGAGCGTATTAAAAAGCTTTCCCGCTCAAAATGTTAAATATTTTAAAATATTCGTAATCGCACTCGATTTGATATTTACAAAGTTTTCCTTGATATTTCTTTAAAAAGAAAGAATTATAATTGGATATAATGCAGAAAATTTATTGGATTTGGAATCTGCGCAAGGGAACGGAAACTATAATGGAGAATTTCGACGGAGAAGATCTCATTCACATAGAACGCAGAAAAACCCTGAACCTATGTCGAATTACCAGAGCTCAGCGGTTTTAGCGCTTGGCTACTTGACGGGGGGAGGCAGACCGATTTAAAGTCTTGTTTAGAAACCTTTCATCTGGATTTATGTGACAGCTGCCGTAGTTTGAGAGTTAGGATTACTTGAATACAGCAAAGCACACGAGAACTATCTGCTTTTAAGAAGACAGATGCCTTCGTAGAGGAATTTCTAACAAGAAATGTCTCATATTCATGTTACATATGGGAAAACCCATGGAAAAATACCATGCAGCCAACGCATTCGTTCGTCTGGGATTGAATCCAAGAGAAACTATCAGTAATTTGCGATTTTATCTGCCACTGATATGGCCATAGTAAAATAGGGGAAATAGCTATTACCAGACTGTACAACATCTAAATTAAGAAATAAAAAAGTCACTTCTGAGGTAATCTTAAACCCAGAAATGACTTTTTTTTATTTCTTAATGATAATTTAATAATGCTAATGATTAGCACAATTATGAAAGAGTTCACCTCATTTGTGTGATTTTCAGACTGTTAAAATTAGTGTTGTTTTAATGAATGATTATTTAGAAATTGTCCTTTAAAATATCAGGATTTATTGAAAAAAAACTTCTGCAATTAATAAACGAGGGAGCGTATATAACCAGGTTTTACATGTGTAAAAAATAATGAATTAAGATCTCCTCTTGTGGAAATCTTTGTAGTTATATTTCTAGTTTCAAAATCAAAGTGAGAAAACTAGTTTCTTAAGCCACAGAACACTGCCCATTCTTATAGGCTTCTAGTTTCAGCGACGTAATAGATCAGCTGCATGGAATTTTTATGATTTTTCTCTATATATAAACTAAACGCGAATAAGTAATGTTGTAATTATCATGTAATCATTATTCGTTTTCAGTCATATTGTTCCTTGATCCCATAAGTATTTGTATGCCTATTCAAACTTTTCTCAAAATTAATTGGTTTTTAAATAATTAACAAATTACTGATCCTTTGGTTCTTTCCTGTATGTTTAATCTTTATTCGGACTTTACTGTATTCCTATTGCCGTAAACTTAAGATTCCTTTGTTGTTTTACTATGCCTGTAAAACTATTTTGCAGCACAATTGAGGTTTCTTGCATAAAGCCAACTTTACAGGTATTATAACTCAGATTTTGAATTTTAAATGGTGTGTACCAGTTGAATCTTATTGTGTTATTATTATATATACTTTTTAATTGTCATGTCAGTTTTATTCTATATCTTGGACATGTTAAATTGATATCATGGTTGAATTTTATAATTTTAATTGATACATTTTATAATAATGGTGGTTTTAATATTCTAAGAATTAGTGAAATTATAGTGTAATCTGATCATATTTTGATTCAGGTATTTTGTAATTATTTCATATTCGTCATATGATATAGAATATCCATATTTTACATTGGTTTTCCTATGTATTGGTATTGCTGGTATACCTTGCTCTTGTTTCTGTCTGTATTGAATAATAATGTGTTCATGGGTAAATTATTCTAAAGAGCTCATTAATTCAGAACTGATCTGTACTGTGTAGCTATCCAAGATACTACGGAAATTTGTACTCTATACTTGATATTTGGTAACAAGTCACACAGTTAGCAATATCTTATTCTATAAAATATACTACACTTAGTAATTCTTTTGAATGATGATTATATAAACTGTCCATATAAACTCCTGTATTGTTTTCAGAATATCTTTCTATACTTACTAACTTTAACTAGTCATGTAGGGTACTATGCTCTTCATCTTGTTTTTCTATGAATTCTTCTTATAAATATAAGTAAATTAGTATTTTTGGTTATAAATGTGTAGGTATTGTCATATCATGTGTCTTCAAGTGATGTCCGAACTATAGTCTACAAATGATTTTTGAAGCCTGTATTATTATCATACTTCTATGTAATAGTATTGTGGTAGCATTTCTTTTAGATTTATATATTACGTATTTCTTTTATAGTTCTTCTTTTAATTAGTCCCTTTTGTTTATACTTTCTTATTGTGTTTATGTTCTTTTTATCATTTCTTCATCATGTCACACTCATTGTATAACTGCTGCGCAGTATTTTGCCTCTGTATGGCAATGTATTTCTTGTGTATTGCTTAATAAATGCCCGGACGGTTGTTTGAGCTATGTCTGGAGGGCGCTTTTGGTCTGCCGGACTGCCCTCTGGATGGTCCGGGCGCTGGGCCCCGGTTCCGGGTGGGTGGGGGGTCCATGGGATCTCATCCTTGGCTCTAGATAGCGGTGAGTACGGCGCAATACTGGATAACCCTACGGTAAAGAGACAGTGCCCGTGCCCCCCGTCACCTGTAACCTGCCTTATTTTAGAATTATACATTGCATCCATAAAAAGGGAGTCACTGGGAGTCAGTGCTTCTTGCAGATTATCCATTCATGAATGAAAAGTTACTATCTTGCTTTTCCAGTACTCCTAATCGTTCACACAAACACCGAACCTTTGGGCGAAAGCGGCCCTGCTGTGGTGTTAATTCCTTAGTAAAGAGAAACAGCACTGAACGAGGAAAAATGCATTTGATCAATTGTAGACATCTTGACTTCCCTTTTCCCTCATAATCCAAGCATTGCGAAAACCGAATATAAAAAAAGGATATACTTTCTAAGGCATAAAAGTTTTGTGTAAAATGCGTTAATATCTATATCTATATATAGATATATAGATATATATACAAAATCAATTAAACCATTAGATACACTCACAAATATAATCAGATATTTTACAGATATATAATCATTAGGTAAAAGAAGAAAATTAAAATCCCAGTAATGGAATAATGATGAAGAACTTCAAAACATAATGAAAGAGTTTCATTTATCTCGAAATCAAAGAACTTTTTTATATCTTTAGTATTTGAAAGGCTATTATATTAAAATGTAATAAATATATGGAAGAAAAGTAAAACTTTTAAGGAAGAAAAAAGAAAAATAGAATCAAACAATCAAATACATTTTCAACATTAAAACCAGTTTTAAATGCGACAGTATATTTTTCTTCCAATACGTAAGCTTAAGAAAGTAGACAGAAATCTGCATTGTTTCCCCTAACAAATGGAAAAACGATACAAGAAAAAGTAAATTTGAAAAATTTGCGAAAGCAGAATAATTTTGAATGCTGCACAAACTGGAAGATACCATGCAGAGACACTGGATTTTTTTCGAAGTAACAAATGCGAAAATTCCGCACTGTTCTCGTTATGCTTCTAACAATGAGGTCTTCCAGATTTTAACTGGAAGGACATCCAATTTTAGCAAGATAGGGAGAATGACATACTTTCTTTGATTTCATTTAAAGCGCGAGTGAGAAGAAGCACGCGACACTGTCGGCCTAATTCTTGTGTTGACGAATTATCGTCTTTCACGTTTTCGTTCGAGTGCCACTGGAGAGATATTCCGTTTTTACGAGAAGAAAACACGAAAAATCCCCTATCCTGTCACCGGGATACGAACCTCAGGCCTTCCGACTGTTAGTCCGATCTACTATCACTTACACCACGAGATCCCTCAAGAATGAGGTAATTTCTCATAATCAGTACGGATATACAACTCATATGAAGGATGTATAATCTATGTATATTCTATTAGTATATATGTATATATATATATATATTCTAATAGATTATTTAGTGCATTATCTCCTTTGATAAAAGTAATTAGAATCCTATTGCAATGAAGAAACCTATTAGCATAATAGCATATTTAAAATGGAATCTTGATATACATATACGTGTAGAAAGATTTATTTATTTGTACACATATGCAGTGAAAACAGATAAAAGAATTTAAAGACTTCACCGCTATATTTGGTTGACTGAGATCACCACATTTTAATATGGTTGATTGAGACCACCACATTTTAATATGGTTGATTGAGACCACCACATATTTAGACACCACCACATTTAAGACCTGTATCTATTTTCTTTATTTGGTTGATTGAATTTTGTGCTTCTGCCCAGTCTTCCTTCCCGTGAAAAAGAAGTTACGGAATACCGTACGTGCTTCCGCGATGTAAGTTGTAGCACCTCCAGCTAGCACTGGAAGATCAATGGTTCGAATGTAGGAGAGAGCAGAGTTCATTTCTAACATTTCTCCTGAAGGAAAACCTATGTATCTACAACCTTAATAATGTATTTGATGGTGTCGTCGTATAAAAAAGTGTCAAATCCTTTAGAAGAATATTATAACTATCGATACCGATGTTTATGTACATTCTCGGAAATGTTGGTCACTTTTACAGGTGGTTGCATGAGAGGTTGTTTTTTGTGTTCGAGTGAAATTTTGTATTGAAATTTGCCTAGAAATTTGGTCAGTTTTATTTCGGCCAGTTTTCTAGTTAAATTATGTACAATATATTTACTAATTGGAAAATTCATTTCATTCAAAATCATGAGATTACATTAAAAAATGCGGGCGCATTTTACAAATATGATGCATGCGCGGATGCCGGTATTTTCATTCCTTTTACAAATAAAATCAATTGCTTTACTATCCAACTTTCCACTTTACTTTTTCTATGAATTAAATTACATTGGCTTTTCATTTAAGAAGACAGATGAAAGCGTGAAATATTTTCTCATGGAAAATGGCCTGTATTTATTTCAATACGGAGAAAACCACAAAAAATTATGCTGCTAGTTTCTTCAAACACGAGGAACAGAAACAGGAAAAGCACCGCCTTTAATCCGAAAAAATACTACTCCACGTCGCAAATTTTTTCATCACATTTATGCACCTGTCAGTATTGCTTTATTTCTTATGTGACAAACTAGAACATTTTCGGAAATTTCCCAAATACGAAAGTTATTTTTTCTTCATTAATTTTTACAAATGAAGCAAATGTACCGTTATTTAAAAAGGGATAGTTCAATTTCTTCAAATGAGCAACACACCAATCGTCGAGGGGATAGCAACACTGGTAATTTTGAACACAGGTAATTGGCCCAGGGTTCGCATCTCGGCAAACGGACTAGCTTCAGACCAGGAGTAGCCAAACTTCATATAAACAGAAACCAGGTATTAGAATTCAGCAAACGAAGAACCGGAAGCAGATTTACCAGCAGCTACAATGAGATATATATAAAGCAATAAAACAATTTTTGAGTATAAAGTTTGAAAAAAAGATGTTGTGTTACTTTTAGGTCGCATTCAGAAAAATAGCTTCCGATGCCAAAATTACATTTTAATCAAAATAAAGTTTTTTGTTTCGTATGTTGTATCTAAGCATTATTTTTAACAGATAAAAAAACGAACATTTTTTTTGAATTAACGAAAAGAAATGAAATTCTGATTCTGATTCGGATAATTTTAATAGTAGTAAATTAAGTAATAAAAATAATAGTTCTTTACAAGGATATGAAAGGTTCTTTATTCGTGTAAATAAGACAGTGAACTGGAAAACAGAACTAACGACATTTCTTTAACTTGACCTCTAAGACAAAATAAGACGGAAAGAACGTCCTGCGGAGAAGCTGTATTCAGTATTCAAAATTTATTTAAAATAAGCTTTCAGCTTTTAGTAGGGCTATCGCATAAACAAACAGTTGTTTAGTTTTACATTGTGACTAATATCCGACCAGCGTATACATATAATACATATAGATACACATATAATATTCTCGTTAAATTCATTAAATGCTGATTAAATCACCTGATATGTTTTGCTTCTTGCAGTGCCAGTTACAACAAAACATAGATGCAGAGCCATTCAGTAAGATTTTAGCTGTATCATTAACATTGCCTGGTGCTAATGTGTTTGTATTTTTTAATTCTTTAATCTGTTCTACACATAGTACCGCCACGGCCGGAAACTGCAGAAATGACACTCTTTGAAACTGTTTAAAATTTCCACACATAGAACTTAAAAAGTGAAATTGTTTTAAGCTCATATCGTTTCAAGGTTTCTGTTTCATTTGGAATAATATTTCAAAAATTAAACTTCCATTTGCTCAACCTAAGCCATACTTAATGGACTAAAGAGCCGTAGTTTGGTAATACCATATCATAATAAAAAACATTAGGATACGTAGCCTGGTAATTTTAAATTGCCTTTTTCTCTACAGATGTATGAGTAATATACTAATATCCTTATCACAACATATCAGTTTGTAATGCCCTGAAAAGTTTTATCAATGTACTAATTTTCAATTCATATACAAATCGTAAATTCCATAGCTAGATCCCATTTTCATATAAATAGATGCATAAATCATAAAAGGAAGCAATTGATTTCATTGCTTATCTTTCTTCAAAACTTAATTCCTCTAGATATAATTTGTTAACGGTTGTAGAGACATTATGTCATTTCGGCAGCAGGAGATGTGGAAAATAAACAATGCCCTCTACGGGACTCGGCCCACGGACCTCTCGAATACACGTCGAGCGTGCTAACCACTACACCACGAAGGCGTGCGAAGAAGGCGGGAGAAATACCTTGTACGGTAAATAACATTCTGATAAGTTATATTAGGATACATGAAAAAGTACAATTAAAAACTCATTTAATCAAAACATTTTATATGATTCTGGAAAAAGAAATACAAATTTGGTGGCATATTTTATTTATAACAGTGAACTGAATTAGTAAAACTTTTTATTGTGTTATCTCGTTCATATAAAATACATTGAAAAAGTTCCATAGTCTTAGTTAAATACTTTAAAAAGTAAAAAATAATTTCTAGATAATAAAATATTCTCGGTTATATGATTAAAAATAAAGCAAAGGGTCAGTTTTCAGTATTTATTTTTGTTTATTTATTTAATTACAAATGCCTGGCTTTTGGTATTTACGCCACTAGCCTTACCGTACTATCACTTTTATTATTCCTCGAAACTATGTTGAGGTCCTAATACAGTTTGTACACGATAATCCTAAGGTTAAATGAAACTGCAAGGCTGCTAATAATGGCAAATTTTAAATGAAAATTGACAAACAGAAATTTATTTAAATTGACTATAACCATTTTTATATTCTAAGTCATTTCAATACCTTAATTTAAATTGTTCCTTTAGATACTGTAATGACATGATATAATTTGTAGGTTGGAGTCCCGCAATTTCAAACTTAGTCACGTACGAGCAAAAATATTAGAAAAGTTTAAAAACAGATGTTACAATTCCTTTCACTATGAGAATCAGAAAGAGTTTTATATTTTATTATATACATTTGTAAGGTTTTAGTTAAACTAACCAAGTTTTATTTTAATTTAAATCTTTCTATCTCTTCTCTGTTTCAACTTCCCGTCAGAAGAAGCGCGCGTTTTCAGCTTATGCTAATTTTAAGTACAGCGAAGTACTATTTAAACCAGAGGTAGAAACCTCTCAGTGTGAGAGAGCTTTAGTCTCAGATCACGGTCATTCTGCTCGACGTTCGCCTGACCAGCTAGCAGCTAAAATTATAAGCCATAGTGCTTACTACGTGATTGCATATTGAAATAAATTGAAGTGCGCTAGTATTAGTATTTCTTGCTACGCACCAGTTAGTTAGAGGCCAAACTCCGCGATTTGCTATGCGAGCAAAATTTAATTTAATTTCTATTTAGGTTTAGATATTTATTTAAATTTATTTGATCTGTTAAGTTAGGCCCAAGTGTGGTCTTTAACTTTCTATATCCCTCCCGAGTTGGGAAGTGTGTAAATAATAGTGATTTAATAAAAGAGGATTTCAAATCCCTTTCAAGTGCAGTTATTCTCCAGCACAGTATCTACACCAGAACAAAGCTAATTTTTTCAGCTCACTGTTCCATAGCAGGACTGTAGTTTAGAAAGGAGTTACTTCAAAATGTTTGCAAAGAACATGCACAGATCACTCAGTCCTGACACATTTAATCTGCAAATGCGGAAAACGAGAAAATCCTGTCTTTGAACACAGAAAAGTAGTTCTTTCTAGTCTAGCGTAAGATTGCATTAAATTCACTTGAATTTCTGTTTGATTTAGAAATGCGGTCTCTCAAGTCAGTAAGCTTTTGATTTAAAATTGCATATTGCTAGCAAATGCACAATAACTAAAATTACACAAATATTTTTAGAAACCTGCCAAAATTCTAGAAATTGCTTTAACATTCTGTTTACTAGGAAACTGTTTACTAGGAAAATTATAATTTTATCAATCCTATGATCAAGCATTAAGAGGATTAGTTTGACAGTTAGCGAACAATTTCTGAAAACAAATTCAACGCTAAATATAAATATGTATATCAAATTTTGGAAACATTCCTAAGGAATAATGTGTTATTATTCCAAATATATATGGACTTAAAATGTCAAAACAACAGGTACGGTAAAAAAGGGGTTAAAATATAATTTCCCAAAATAAACTGGTTTATCAGTAACCAAATAGAGAAATAAAACTAAATAGTGAAAACGTGAAGACGTCGAAAAATCAAGAATTTACAAGGACGCAAGCTAAAATGCATCCAAAAGGTTTGAAGATACAAAACTAATAAATTACCATTTATTAGTGGAGACGTCATTTTATGACTTCTCCGTCACTCTAAGGGGAGGCTAACATACCGCTCTAGGCAATCGCCCGTCTTAAGAGAGCTTCCTGAAAGCTAAGCAGACCTTTTTGGAGGGACTTGTTAGGCAATACGACCGTTTTCAAAGCATTTAGTTCTGAAGGACCGGCTCGTGAATGGGTTAAACTGGATGAAAATGGGAATCAAATAAAATGTGCTATGTTAACTTCGAAAGTTTTAGATTCCCGCGAAACAATTATAGCTGAATTGCCGAATGATCAAGAATTCGGTAACATATGTTCAAAATAATCCGGATCCTTTAAACAAGCAAAGATATTATGCTTATTTAAAGGATCTAGATAATTTTGAACATGTAGATCTTTCTGCAATTAGAAATAAGGCCACGTAAGAAAGTGTGTTAGAATTCAGCTAAAAAGCTGCATTTTTTTATTTCCTCCCCCTTTCAACTCGTCACAATGCAAAATGGAAAGTTCAGTTAAATACCTTACTGTATCTCAATATCTCTTAAGGCTAGAATCTTGAAAGTGATCTTAAATTAAAGAGCTAATTTTTCCGCTTCTAGTGGTATAAATTAAGAATGGGTAAACTTAAGTTAAGTAATATAAAATTAAGATTATTACGTAGAAAAAATAATTACGTGAATTTGCTGCACAACAACATAATAAGTAAATATCTTATTTTAAAGATGTAAAAGTTCAAAGTGTAAAAGTCTTGCTTCTCAGGCGGAAAATAAGTGAAAATGTTACACAGAGTTTTCGTCAGGGTCAGTTTCAGAAGAAGGCGTTTATTTGACCCTTTTCGGGTACATACGATTAAAGAATGATCCTAAGACTTTATTATGCTGTTGCATAGCTTACATTTTCAAACTTTTCTGTATGTTTATACTTTGAATAACCTTGCGGAACCATACACTCACTTTTAGTTAACTGTGTCAGTGTACGACGTTTCTAACGATTATTATTCTACCGATTTTATCACGGTATAAAAGAAATAAATGTAGCTTTGACAGCTTCATCACCCATATCAAATCTTAGTACTTCTAGGTTGTCTAGTTTTACTACCCTTTCTCCCTTAGTTTACTTCTCGCGGTATAATAAAGTAACAAAAATAAAATTTGACTCAATTTTTATTAGTTTATAATCATTTAAGGTTTAAATTTATGGTACTGAAAGTTATGTAACAGTATAGCGATAATTAATGTTTTATGTAACTTTTATCTTTCGCTGAATTCTTGCTCAGAATATTTCCGTTTCCCCAGAATTACTGCCCAGCTTCATATATGAATGAAAATAACTAATTTACTAAAGCAAATGAAGAACGCACCTGTAATTTAATAGCCCATTTAACTGATTGCACATGTAATGCATTTTTACGAATTGATATACCTCATTTCTAAGAACAGAGAAACTAAAAACGAGTTTCGATTGAAACTTCACCTTCTTCTTCGATTTTTTGCTCCAAGCGCTATTCTTCTTTAGAAAATAATTCTCTCGGGGCCAAAGAGTCGCATGATCCGATATCGAAAAGAAACATAGGTCAGCAACCCTTATAAAACGCCTTTCCCGCAGAGAGCGGGAGAAAGATAATAACAAATGATAAAGGCTTTAAGCCGATAATGCTGAAGAAATATCTTATGATTCATCTGTGGTGATGTCGGAATAATGTCTAAGTTTTATTAATGATCAGAATCATTATTCAAAATTCTTTTTTCGTCGGAAAATATCTCTTATTTTAGGTAAGCATTATCTTTGAATGAGTTCAAACTGAAACCTTGCGCCTAAAATTGACAACCGTTTTCGATCAAGCCTTTTCAAATGCTTTAGCACATTTCAGTCAGTTTGCAAGCAAGGACAAAGCTTTACTTGTATCTGTACTTTTCATCTTATTATTATTATTTTGGTGTACTTTATGTACATAAATCTTTTTTTAGATGGATGATGCAGCAAGTTTAAATTATATATAATCTAATCATAGGTATCGTACGCCAATTGTAAGGAATAGGCATTGTAAGCCACAAAACACAAAATTTTAGCAAATAAAACTTCAATATTTAAAGGTGATGCCTGGCGTAGTTTTTATAAATATTAAAAAAAAGGTTTGAAGAGACCTGTATTTGGGTTTGTTGCAAGGAAGAACTTCTGATAGGCAAGTAGGCAAGATCCTCCACTTATTATTTTTTACAACAAAAAATGGCCTCAGTAGAGGATGCCTATTCTACGCCACGAGAGTCGTGTTCAGTTTATTAGCCGCCAGATGTCGCTAGTAACAAAAATCAGCTTTATTCAAAATTGCATGTTCTGCGAGTACAGAATTGGTTGAAAATGCGGGTAAACTGATTGCCGCGTCGTCAATCAGGCTTGTGCAGTTGGCAGTCGAAGTTGTTCACGGCTCTGTATGTGTTTTCGCCGATAAATTTCCAAAAATAAGACAAAAATATAGTTGCAGATTTCTAAATCGACATCGAATTTATCGAAAACATGACGATCCATTCGCTGTTCAAGAATATGTCTATTGCATACTTTAGACCGCAAAAATTTGTCATAATAATATCCGCTGAGCTGAGAGTGTATATGGAACCACGCTCAGAAAAGAGGAATGTATTGAAAGAAAGATATGCTCTTTAATTTTTGCTGAAAGGAAATATATGCATATAAATATTTCCCCTTACAATGTGTGCGAATATATTTTTCCAGCTTTCAGCAAAGTGTTTTTCTAACACATATTTTTCATCAATTAATAATATCCAGGCATCCGCGAAGAATCTAACTAATTTATGTTCAGCAAATATTAAGTTAATTTTAAAATATAACAGTCGAATACATTACGAACAATACTGTGAAACCAATAAGTAATACCTTTCAATATTAAGCGAAATTCACATTCCCGTAATATATTTATATATATATAAATTAAGACGATTATAAAGCTATGAAATACAAAAAATACTAATGTAGCGTTGTGACCACGGCTAGCTGTAAAATTGTTTAAAAAAACTGGTAAAATTTAACCCAGACAAATTTTAACATTTAAGAAAAGAATTTAATTACACACAAATGCTACATAAAGAAAGTTACACACAAAACTAACAAGAACTAATACAAAGAAATATTACTCAAAATAAAAAGTACATGCTTACAGTCCTCAGCCGAAACTCGAACAAACTAGTTCGGGCTTAGGTGTTTTTTGAATAGTGTCCGATAAGGTGGCGCTGCAATACAGGGGGGGCTGTTTGCAAGCGTTCGTTACAGATTTCCCTTCGGGCTCGGATGACGTCCCGGCAAAGAGCTCAATTTTGCGAGGTCTGCCTCTTTTCCTTATGGGAGTCACAGGACCTTGGTCTTTCGATGGAGGCAGTTTATAGGTTTTTAGCATATTGCTATGATAAGTACCTAACACTTGATCAGGAGTAAGTAGCAGGATCTTGTCATACCTTGTTGGATATCTCTTAGAAATCACTAGATTCACGTTTAGGCAATTTTTTTTACTTTTCTTGTGTATGGATTTACTGACTGGATGTATAGTTATCCATACTTTATCACTAGGCTGAAAGTAAGTTTGTCTACGTCTTTTATCAAAGTATTCCTTCCTTTTGTCTTGTTTTTGTTCAACACGCTCCCTGATTTGAGGTATCAGAGGAGCGAATTCTTTCAGATACGGCGTAATTTCAGCAACAAAGTTGTGCTTTTCAATAAGTGCTCTTAAATCGTGATTAACGTCATCCGTCGTCCTAAGCACTCTTCCGAACTGCAAATAAGCAGCGGTATCACCTGTTGTGTCATATATTGCTGCATTCATGAAAAACCGAATCATGGGCAGTTTTTCTTTCCAAGAATCATGAGCATCACCGACTAGTATGGCTAGTTTGGGTTTTAAATCTCTGTTCTTTCGTTCGGAGGGATTCGCTTGAGGGTCATAAACAGGAATGAGTTCTTGTTTAGTACCAAGGAAGTTACAGGTTTGCTGCATTACCGCACTAACAAATTGTGTGCCATTATCACTAATCAACCTTCTGGGTAAACCGTAACGTAAAAAAACTTCTTCAATTAAGATTTTTGCACAATTTTTCGCAGTGGCTTCTTCCAAGGCGAAGAGCTCTATCCATTTCGTACTGGCGTCTTCAATAAGCAAAATCCATTTTTCCCAGTTGGGGTTTCTGGAAGTGGGCCAAAAAGGTCTATAGCAAGTATTTCAAACCTCTGTGCATACACAGGTGTTCTAAGTTATCCAGCAAGTTTCTGGTTATTTGGTTTATACCGATTGCACTCAGCGAAATTTTTCACGTATTCTGAGATATACTCTCTCATACTAGAAAAGTAATATCTGGAGGCAATTTTATAGTACGTGCCTTCATCTCCACAATGTCCTGCCGTGGGGGAATCGTGATACTGCTGTAAAACTCGTTCTCGCTCTTGGCAAGGGACAACTAACTGAGCCTCTTCGGAGTCTGTGTCGGGCGAGTATAACACAGGCGGTGAAATCAACCTTTATTTCAACTCTGCAAATGCTTTTTGTTCGGTTTCACCCCATGTCCACTGTTTATTCTTTTTGGTTAAGTCACTAAGGGATTTAGCAACTTCTGAAAAATTAGGGACATACCTTCGGAACCAGGAACACGTCTGTAGAAAAGACTGAACTTCCTTTACGCATGTTGGTTTAGAAATTTTCTGAATGGAAGATACATTCTCGGCATCTACTTCTATACCGTCTTCAGTAATCCAATGACCTAAATACTTTACTTTCTCACAAGCAAAATGGCATTTGCTCCTGTTAGCATTTAGTTTAAACACAGAAAGTCTCTCAAGCACTTTCCTCAAATCTGATAAATATTTCTGATAACACTATGATATCGTCGAGATACGTCAAGGCAAAACCATCTTTTAACCCTGATCTAAATTTATCAATAAGTCGTTGAAAAGTTGCAGGGGCGTTTCGCAACCCAAATGGCATTCGCAAAAATTTGAAAGTACCAAATGGACACACAAAGGCAGTTTTCTCTTTATCTGCTTTATGAACTTTAACTTGATGATAACCTGCTCTTAAATCGTAGACATGTATTTCGTTGATTTGGCTTCAGTTAGCAAATCATCCATTCTTGATAATGGATAAGTATCTGGAACGGTTTGGAAGTTTAATTTTCTATAATCTATACACAGTCTGATTGAACCATTAGGTTTAGGGACCAACACAACAGGACTCGCATAGGGTGATTCGCATTCGTCAATGATACCCTGAGCTAGTAAGAAATCTAGCTCCTTTTTTAACAACTCTTTCTTCACAGGTGTCATTCTATATGGTGGTTCAGCAACAGGTAAATTATTTCCGGTCTGGATTATGGGCTCAATATAAGGAGCAGGGTCTCCCCCTGGCTAAAAACTAGTTTTATACTCTTCTAACAATGCATTTAATTTCTTCTGTTGTTCTCTCGTCAAATGTTTCCCTTCATCATCTCTCAACTTCACGGATTCGGTTGCTTCCGTTATGGCAACAGGAGTGTTAGCAGACGTTTTTGTTTCTGGAGATGTTAGAACGTTTGGAGTCTCTTTAGTTTCAGATGGTTTTTTGTAAAAGGGATACTGCTTCAGTGGATTTTCACTAAAATACCAAGTGCCATTCTGGATGTTAAGCACTATTCCCGCAGCCTGTAGAAAATCAGTTCCAAGTAACGTCCTTTTGCTTTTGGCAAAGCAATAAATTTCATACGAACTATCTTTCCTTCAACATTAAGATTTACTGTCCCATTCTTTTCACTAGATGGCGGGCATTCTTCCTTTTTCTTTTATAAGGTATATCTCCCACATTCTTAGCGTGCCTTCGTGGTGTAATGGTCAGCACACTGAGCCGGTATTTCAGAGATCCGTGGTTCGATTCCCGGCGAAGGCGTTGCTTATTTTTCACCTCTCTTGCTTCCAAAAAAATACCTAATGTCTCTACACTGGCGCCCGAACTAAAAGGGTTGTGGATGATGACTCTCCACACCCAGGATTAGGCGACTAGGTCCCCTAAAACCCTAGTCGCCCTTTAAAAAGGGGAGTATATAAGGTATATCTCCCACATTCTTAGCGTGCCTTCGTGGTGTAATGGTCAGCACACTGAGCCGGTATTTCAGAGATCCGTGGTTCGATTCCCGGCGAAGGCGTTGCTTATTTTTCACCTCTCTTGCTTCCAAAAAAATACCTAATGTCTCTACACTTTCTCTGATTGAGGTATGAGAACGAGTCTAGATTCCAACGCTCACTGGGCAGCGTCAATACGAAACTTCTGCGTTGAAAAACAGCTAAATGTAATATATGAGATATTTTGTAAATAATGTAATTTAGTAGTTCTGAAAATAAATTAGTAAAGATAAGATGGCCTCTTACTTGAAAGAAACCTCTTAGGGAAGATAGCGATTATTAGAAGCCTGGCGTCCGGAATCCTGAAGATGTATCAGGTAAGAGACTTTAAATTGCTTTTGTAATACTAGATGAACCTGATGCAACATTTTTATGGCGCCCGAACAGGGACGCCAGGTTTTTTGAAAGTTCTAATAAAATTCTCGCGCAAACGTTAAACGCTGAGTAAAGTTAAACGCTGAATATTAAATTTGAAGATTTTAATTCTTGTTCTTGAAGTATTCAGCAAAAGAATAATTTTGTTTTCGAAGTAAGAATTTCCTTTTCACAAAACGTATATTGTGTATGTGCTTATATCTAAAACGAAAATGGCAGAAGTAGATAAATTAAAAAGGAAAAGAAGTATCTTAAGAACTGCCGTTACGAAACTATTTAAGAAAATCGAAAGAGAATTAGATAATTCAGAAGTTACTGTTAATGAGCTCGAAGAATTGTTAGAACAGTTGAATGCTAAAACCGAAACACTATATAATGCCGATGCAGAAATTGAACCTGTTTCGAATGCGGAGGAATTCGAAAATGAATACGAAATTACAGAACAATATCGCGAGAAGATCACATTATGAAATTTAGGCTTAAGAAACGGATTAAAGAACTTAATAATAACTTGAACACTAATATTTCAGCAGTTTCAGTACAAGACAGTAACTTAAATACACCGAAAGATACGCCTAATGTTAAATTACCGAAACTTTTGATTACCGTATTTTATGGAGACAGTAGTCAGTGGCTTAATTGTTGGAGCAGTTTTGAGTCCTCAATCCATAGTAACGAATTCTTGAACATGGTAGACAAATTTAATCACCTGAAAGCATATTTAGGAGGAACTGCTGCCAGTTGCGTTCAAGGATTTCCTTTATCGCCAAAACATTACGATTCAGCAATTCAAATCTTACACGATCGTTTTGGAAGGAGGGACATTCTTATTAATGCACACATGAATAATTTACTAAATGTTGAACCGTTAAAAAATGCGAATGACATAAAAACATTTCGTAATTTATATGATAAATTACAAACACAGATTAGATGTCTCGAAGCTTTAGGTGTTGTATCGGAATCTTACAGTGCCTTGCTGTGTCCGATGATTCTGAAATTACTGCCTTCAGAGCTGACACTTGAATTTAATAGAACGCAAAATGTCAGCACCGATTATAACATAAATGATTTAATGTCATTTTCACACAGAGAAATCTCTTCCCGCGAACGCACAAGGTCAACGATTACGCAACAGCAAAAGATCTCCGATCGGCGACAGTATTCTTTCCCCCCCTCCCGCGACCTGGTTTTCCAAACAGACATAATAAGCCTGAGATTCCTAAGGCTACTGATCTGTTTACAAAATCCGAATGCAGAGAGGAAAATATAAGCTGCATATTCTGTAGTCAATTCCACAAAATTTATGACTGTAGTTTCGTGTATGGCTTATCATTCGATGAAAAAAGGGACATGTTGAGAAAGAAAGGTGATTGGTACAAATGTTTAAAACCTCATCATTTAGCGCGAGATGGCAAAGCAAAAATAACTTGTTCTATTTGTAAAAAGCAACATGCAACTATTATGTGTAATAAACACAGTCCTTCTGTGGAGGTTTCGAAAGTTAATAAAGATAAAGAGAAAGAAAATAAATTGCTTTCAAATCATGCAGGATGTTCAGAAGTATATTTACAAGCTTTAGTTGTTCACGTATATGGAAAAGGGAATAACCAATTTGTTCGAGCACTAATTGACACCGGAAGTCAAAATTCTTACATAAGCAGGTATGCTGCAGCTATAAAATTGTTTAAACAAAACTGGTAAAACTTAACCCAGACAAATTTTAACATTTAACAAAAGAATTTAATTACACACAAACACTACATAAAGAAAGTTACACACAAAACTAACAAGAACTAATACAAAGAAATATTACTCAAAATAAGAAGTACATGTTTACAGTCCTCTGCCGAAACTCGAACTAACTACACTGGTGTGCAAAAATTAAGGACGAAGTCGAAAAATTAGCATATCAGCTGAACGAAGAGGCAGAGCGGACAGAAAGACCAGTCAGGAGATTAAGTAAGGTGATGTACGGTAGCACATGCGCAGATATGCAGGTAGACGTAATGGGGGAGTGTCTGAGTAGTATAAGGCATGTTGTCGGTGTCAGATCAGTATTTCTGGCAAAGAGATTGCACGCCGTATAGCAGTTAAAATCACACCGGGATGCTGCCTCAGCGAGAAATGGCGAATAATCAATCTGTTAGACGACATCTGGATGATTTTACCCGAGGTCGAATCATTGGGAAGTTGGAGGAAGGCCGCAGTGTGACAAGTGTGGCTGCAGAGTTCGGAATTGCTCACAGCATCGTTTCACGACTTTGGAGACAATTTCAAACTACAGGAACAGCTATCCGGGGTTTAAAAGTGGTCGTCCACGAGGAACCACACCCGCAGATGACCGGTATATTGCCTTACAGGCCAGAAGAAACAGGCGGCAGACAGCGGGAGAAATCGCTAGACACACGACACAGGCGACTG
>KK115600.1:191358-238655 GCA_000611955.2 Stegodyphus mimosarum
GAATAGATTTGACCTTTAATAAATACAGTGAACCCTCTCTAAGATGACCACCAGCAGTTCTACATGATTTTAATTTTGTATAGAGCTTATCATCTCAAAGAGAAGATCTTCAGTACCAAAATTTGTTTGTATATTGAGAAGTAATCAACTTCAGAGGTGATCACAAAGAAAAGGTTTACTGTGTTATGATAATCTGTTCGTGATTTTTTACAGGGTTTGGTTTATGGGATTATGGCAAAGCCTTGAGAGCTATCTGCCTAGGGAGAGGGATGCCTTCGTGGAGGACTTTCTAAGGCAAATTTGGCTCGAATACATGTTGCACATGGGGAAAAACACAAAAATGCTCATGCAACCAGTACGTTCATGGGATTCAAATCTTAGACCGAACAACCACTGTCCAGCGACTTTACCGCTCGCCGCTGGTGAGCATATTTTTTGCAGGGAAGGAAGTGTTTTCTAAGTGTAGGACATACCAGTCTTAGTCCAAGTTAAGATTTGATATAGGAAATGAATAATGTTAAAGTTGAAATTAATATTATATAAATTTCAATGCCATGCATGTAATGTGAATCTCAAATTTAGTTTCCTGCGATGTGATTTTCTTGGAATGTAAATATCAGGCTCTGGTATATTAATATATATATATATATAAATTTTAAATATAACATGAAGTCCTACATTTGAGTATAATACTGAAAAATGCTAGACATATCACAAAATAAACATATATTTTCCTCAAATATTATGGAGGGAACATGAAGTTACACTGTTTCAAATTCACCAAAAAAAATGTGCGATACTCACAAGTTTGACATAAGATATTTGAGCAATCAAATGATATAAAGCTTTGGGAGAACATAGATGCTAATTAGAAATGAGTGCTAAATACGAGGCCATTGGCAGCCACATAAAAGCACTGTGTTAATTTTAATTGTTTTAGATTCTTACATATTATCCCGTTGGCCAAGTAGCATGATTTAGTGCTAATTATGGATGACTGTGCCCTATAGTAATTCTATAGAAAAGATGTACACTTGGTGACACTACCGAAATTTCCACAAACAATCGATGGAATAATACATAAATACCCTATTTTATACTGACATGCATAAAAACTAAATTTTTTATTACATACCTTCTACAAAAAAAATTGTCTTTTGGCCCTTGGTTTGGTTTATTTAATTATGGCAAAGCACTTGAGTGCTATCTGCTTAATGGGAGGTATGCTTTCATGGAGGACTTTCAAGGGAAAACTGACTCTTATACACATTACACTGGAGGAAACCATGGAAGTACCCATGCGGTCAGCACATTCGGCAAGATTTGAACTCCGGACTGAACAGCTAGTGTTCATCGGCTTTACCACTCAGCTGCTGTGGTTTGACCCTCTGTCCTATTAAACTGAAATTCATCTATATTTATAAAATGCCCATCAGAAAAATGCACACACTTTAACTAAGAAAATTTTTGTGCTTTAGTATTGAACTTAATTATAAGTTAATCAAATCATACATACGAGAGGTTAGGCTTGGTGTAATACAGTTTTCCTGCATATGTATCTGTGCAGTTACTTAGATTGCTCAAAGTGTTACAGCGGTAGCCATTAGCAGCTAGACACATAGGGCAATATTGAGCAGTTATTTGAGCAAAGTTAGTCGATATGTCTGAGCAGACTGCTGCACATTCTGCCATAATGTTCTGATGAAGGACCTCTAGCTTAACCGATTTCCTGTACTACAGAACATTCCTAAAAATCCTCCAAATCCATTTTGGTTCACTGTCATGTGTCACTTATATGTGAGATTGCTGATTTGTAAAGGGAATACCAAACTACATATTGTAAAGATAATTCAACTTTGAAACCTATATATAGATATCATCCGTTAAAGTGTGTATGTATTTTTCTGACAGATCCTGTATGTAAAGTTGTGCTTTTCATTAGTCCCACCGATTAATCAATTTAAGGGTATTACTGTATAGAATATATATGAAACTAAACTGATAAATTTTCATATCTGTCCCTTTCTGTTTGCTTTTCATATACATTTTTAAATAGTTTTATTTTTTATGTTGCTTTACATGATGTCAGTTTAAACATAAGAAAGCAGAGAACAAAAGAAATTCACACTGAAACTAAATTTAAAATTAGTCTGTAAAATAAATAGTGTAAACGGTGGCTTAATTTATCAAAATTACATAAGAGGGCAAATAAATAATTAGTATATTCAGATTTTAATTACAAGTAAAACTTTAATATTCATAACAGTAAAAATGCACATAGAAAAGCACATATTACAATGTTATTATTTTATTACTTGCAACCACCTCAGTAGAGCTCGTCAAATTTTTAAAATGTGCCCAACTCTGGCAACCATGCTCATAACAATCCTTTAATAGGGCAATGTCGCCATTTTCGTACACATTAATTCTTTAGATTGTATTCCAAGTTCCAACAATTTTTATAAACAAATTGTAATATTTTTTGCCTTAATTTTAAAATGTTCACTTTGGAATTTTCCAACAATAGGGGAAACTATGGTCAAAATTCTACAAGAATACGAAATTTTGCCAAAAATATTCTAAAGGAAACAATAAGGAAATGCATTTGGTAGCTAGCCGATGCTGCTGAGGTTTGCGCGATGTCGAGTCTCTGAAATTCTTGAGTATTTTTTTATGCAAAAACAAATCGCTTGGAAAAAAGGACAGGGCAAAAAAATTATGGAAAGATTTAAAGATGAACGAGTTTTATTTTCTTAATATATTATGTAATCCTTATTTCATAATTAAAATTTATATTTTAAATTGCTAAAGTATGTTTTCTTTTCATAATTTGATAATGTTAGCCAACTTATGATAAATATCAAGAATTTGGGTATCTGTTTAAGAAATGTTGTGAAAACCATCAAGTTGCACCCAATGAGTAACTTTTATCTTTTCATGCATCAAATCCAAATTGAGCCAAAGTGGTTGTGTTACTATGTAAATAACATTAATTTTACGGGCAGTACGCTGCATTCTTTTATGTTCTGTAATATTTAGTTTGTGCTGAAATTATGTAGTGGCAATAATTTGCTTAAGATAGAAATTTTTCAATGTTACAAGTTTACATTTTAGTTAATTTTTTTGATGCACGTTAAAAGCAGCACGTTAAAATTTTAAAATGAATATTTTGGAGTTCTTAAATTTTCCAATAGTACTAAACATTATTTTTTAATTACTCGATGACCATCCCAGAAATAGTTTAATTCTATATACTGGAAAAAAAAATCATTTCAGACTGGCATAAAAATCAGAATTTTGAAACAGTAGTAGAAAAATCATTAAAAATACTTATTTTTAAAACTCTAATACAATGAAAACAGGTTAGCATGAAATATCTGAGAAGTAGATAACTTGTGCTATTATTAAATTCATATTTATGATCATTATGTATGTATATACAATCATTTTTACGTAAATAAATGTTACATGATATCTTAGACCTCTGCTTTTTAAACTATATCTATTAATCTGAGAATTAGATTGTTTCACTATAATAAATAATTAAGTTTTAATAAATGTATTATAGACATCAATGTGTTTGTTTTCTGTAACATACAATTTGAATATTTTAATTAAACAATTTTTCCCTCTTCAGTTTTTCATCAATAATGTGTGTATATATTTTACTTATGATGAAGAGAAATTAACATTTACAGCATGAATTATACATTGAAAGTATTTTGTAAAAGAAGATATTGGAAAACGAAATTATTGCAATTCATAGACGTATAAAAAATAAATAAAACGTGATAATTAATATGGTATTGTTCTCATTTGTTAAGAATGGACAGCTGTGGCGGCTCGCAGCTAAAATTAGTAGGGGTGCTGTTCCAAAAAAATTTAACCTATATTTTAAACTTGTGTAAAGGGAAACAAACATGTATAAAAAGAAAATTTATTTTGAAACTTCCATGAAATTTTACAAAAGAAAAATTAAACATTTCTTAATTACTTTAACTAAAATTGTTACAGTTCAAGCTTTACCTATTCATTTAAAAATGAAATCCGATCTTCTTGTTTTAATTTGCGCGAAGAGATCAATCATTTTCTCCTCGATCTCTGGATGACAACCGAGGAAATTTTTCTATATTTCAAAGCATTGCAAGCGCATGAAAACGAAAGCTCTTGAAGTTCACTTACAGTCACACTTATTACTTGAGGATGCAAGGACATAGTTAAAGTTTTCTGTAAAATAAAAGAACCGAAAAAAAATGAATCAAATAGAATAGCTGAAAAATAATCTAACCAAGAATATGGTGTATGATTTTTAAACACAGCACACGCGGAGTAAAAAAAAAGAACCAGCTCCCAACGATACTCCAGATTCGGCACTGTAAAAGCGACAGTGCTCTCTCCCTCTCAGCCTCGTACGCTGCTTCTTAAGAGCGCATGCGCAGAACAGCCAAATACCACACGCGTGGAAGAAGAAATAATTACGTTTCCAGAATTTCGGCACTGCAAGAGCGACAGTGCTGTTTTATCTCCCTGGTTCGAGTGCTGATTTCTGTGCGCGCTTGCACAGAACAGCCTTGTGAAGCGCAGTTCCATACAAAAACTTTCGCACCTTTTTCATAAACTGAAGGATGGCTACTGATATTAAGTTTAAGGATTATATTGTAGAAGTATAGAGAAAGAATTAAAGAAAAAAGGGCTCATTATATTAAATATTAAAAATAATAATAAGTGAAAACAGGGGGTGCTGCAGTTCCACAGTACTTATTACGAGCCGCCACTGATGGATAGTAAATTATGGATAATAGAATGGACTTCTAAACGGGAAGCACTTATATGAACAATAATACTAATTCATAACATTCTGATCTTGATTTCAGTACTTAATGTAAATACAAAGCATTATTGACAGCTTAATTCAACTCATATTAAATAGTTACAGCGTGATCTTAAGTCCAATGTATTTATTACAAGACAATGATATATAGCCTTGATTTTAATTTAAAACTCTTTTCATATATCTTTAAATGACCTAATTTTAACCGATACTCTTCTGTTATCGGGACAGGATTCAGAGATGTATGTATCCACATGTGGTTTTGGTTTCAGTTCAGTTTAGTATGGCAAAGCACACTAGGGCTATCTGCCTATGGGGAGGGATACCTTTGTGGAGGATTTTCTAAAGGAAACTGGCTGGTATACACTTTACAAATGTGGAAAACCCCGAAAACGCCCATGAACTCAGCCCATTTGCCTGGATTCAAACTCAGTGTTCACGGATTTTACCACTCTGCCACTGGTGGGCCTATGTATATATGTATATGTGTACACATGAATACATAAATACATTTCTGAATTCGATAATAGAATAGTACCTTTCAACCATATATCTTACAGTGTCGATTAATTTTATATACTGTCATCAATAATACATCTGATTAGATACATCAATAATATATTTTATTATCATTAATTTTTATACTAACAATTCAATTTCAATTGCCTTCAGTTGATTTATGACTTGTACAGTTCTTATATATATATATAAATAAGTTGTTTCAATATTAAGATCACAATGTAAGTTACATAGCATATTTATAATAATTATTAACTACTCATACGTATAATGTATAAAATCAGGCAGTAAATTGTATTTAATGAATTTTGAAATAAGTGAATAATAATGTACATGTCATTAGATTTTTTAAATGCACAAACTTCACAGCTAAAAAACATACGAATGTTAGAAAATCAAATCAAACGCTTCTTCTCAAAAATAATGTCAGTTCAAGATATATTTTATCGAGTCCAATCATCAGTGGAACTCCAGTTAATTAGTCTTTAATATGTCAAAATATAAAATTTGAAATGTTACTTTAAGTTAATTTATTTTAATCCATTAAGTTTTGGTTTATGCAAATATTTGACTAGATGTAAAGGACTATAAATACACATTCAAGCAAATCACTGCAGGGTACGGTTTCCTGGAAATAAAAGTATGCTTATTGGATTCAGTTCAGCATTATATCTTAGAATAGGTAATGATACCTCATTGTACGCATTTTCGATAGTCTTGAAATATCATAACTGGTAACATATCTTACTAAATTTCTTTCTTGCTAAATCATGTTCAACATCATTTAGCATTTGCAGTTTTATAGCTAAATTAGATTTCAGTAGGCCTATTACACTAGGCATTAAACAGTTATTCAGTATTATTTTCTTTACATTCCAACAAAACAATGAACTTCATTTCTAAGAATGCATACTGAACAATGAAAATCATGTATGCTTTACCAGAACCATAATGTCAGTTAACAGTGATTTAATCTCCATAGATATGCATATCCAATAGTCTTGAAATATCAGAGCTGGTAGCATATCTTAAATACATTCTTCAATATGTTCATTACAGTGGATACACACTTTCGTCTTTATACTCTTTACGTTTTAACAATAAAATGAAGTTTATTTCTAAGAAAGCATATTAAATTCAAAAAAGAAATCAGATCACAGTTAATAATGCTTTAAATATTCATACAGATATTTATATGAATTGTATTATAAGGATTTTTTGACACACTGTTAATTCATTGCAATGGCAACTGGTGGTATTTTGATTCAGAATATTTACTGCATTAATTACTCACACAAATTAGCATTTATAACCAAGAAAAAATAATTTTACTTGGTTTAATCCCCGCAGGTACATTTTATATATTAAACGATTTAATCTTCATCACTTAAAGTTTCTGATTTTCAATATGCAGAATAATTCGTAAACCACATTTTACATGCATCTTCCAGCCATCAGTAACTTCCATCTGACTAGCTCTAATTTCTATTGGAATAATAGAGTAATCCTTAATATTCTGAAACAAACATTAAATCGTTATATACAGATATATATGCATATATATGAACACTTTCATTCCGAAAAACTAAATGTACATTCAATGAACGCACTTCATGACGCCGAACAGCAGAATGTAAACAAACGTCAGAAATGTGACATCACTCATGTGGGCGGAGTTAATGCTTACCCTCATCTGGACTGCTATTGGCCAAATTCAAGCTGTTGCCCTAGCAGTGTACATTTTGCTTATATGCTGCCGGGAACACCGGAATTGGAGAAACAATGAATGGGTACGAGTACTCTTTACAGATGCCAGCAGATTCAGTCTGAGTAGCGATTCTCATCGCATACTCATCTGGAGAGAGCGGGGAAGCCGCAATCATCCCTCGAACATCATTGAAAGGGACAGGTATGGAGGTGGCGGTGTTGTCGTTTGGGGAGGCATCATGCTTGGTAGTCGTGCAGACTTTCACATCTTCGACGCAGGTTCAGTCAACGGGACCCGTTATTGTAAGGAGATTCTTCTTCCATATGTGCGTCTTATTAGAGGCGCTATGGGTCCGCAGTTCCTTTTCACGGACAACAATGCACCATGTCATCGCACAGTAGCTGCCGAAGAGCTCTTAGAGAGTGAGGATATTGAACGTATGGATTGGCCGGCACGATCTCCGGATCTCAATCCCATCGAGCATGTATGGGATTTTCTAGGCACACGCTTGGCAGCTCGGACCTTACCACCAGTAACGATTCTGGAGCTTCGATTGGCGCTGCAAGACGAATGGGCAGCAATGCCTCAACAACTCATTGACACCCTCATTCTCAGCATGCGCAGACGCTGTGAAACCTGCCTAGCAGTTAGGGGAGATCATATCCCCTATTAAAGACCGGATGTTTCTTGCTGGACACCCATCACAGGGATGTTTCGGCCTTCAGTCGCATTGCGCTCCATGCTACTTTTTCAATAAAGCTTCTTTTTACCCCTCTGATTTCTCTTTTAGTAAGTGTTGCTTCCATTACTCATGTCCTTACGTATTGGGGATCTTACGGTATTAAATGTCTTGATTTGAAAAGCTTTTGTACAAAGTTATATTGAAGAAACCGTCTCGTCCTTAATTTAAGCAAACCAGTGTAGTTCGGGCTTAGGTGTTTTTTGAATAGTGTCCGATAAGGTGGCGCTGCAATACAGGGAGCTGTTTGCTACCGTTCGTTACACTAACATTTTGTAACTATTACGATACTTTCATAAATTATTTTTATTTGTATCCTCATTTCGATTTAAAGCTAATTATTGATAGTTAATATATTTTATTTTTAATAAAATGTGGTTGTCACACGTTCAAATTAAAAAGATCTTCATAAGTCTTGCGCAGGGTTTTGCTCTTCAGAATGTTTGCAGGGTGTAACATAATGAATCTATTTAAAAGACAGAGTGACCATTTTTCAATATGTTCATGGATGACCATGGGAATAAATGGAAATTGATTGATCACTTCTTACTAGCAAATTACTAAATTATTTAACTTTTTTTAACACTGAGAGAGGTTTGAGGTTTAAAAATCGATTGTGATCATTTGACATATAACAAATGAGATTTACTAATGGTAATGAAGTACAGAAATAGCAATAGATTTCAAACTTTGTTATTTAATTGAAATTATATCTGCTTAAAAATATTTTTATCCATAATTTATAAACTGTGTAATTTATTTTTAGGTGCTAAGATTTTTTAGCAAGATAATACTAAGTTACTGAGACTATTGAAGTGTAACGTTATTATAAGTCTGAGGGTTTCTTCATGAAATAGTATTTTTTAATCTACTAGCATTAAAAATAGTAACTGTTTCGAGGTGCTTAAACGTGAAAAATTCAATATTAGATATTTCTTATATTCAATATTAGATATATGATAAAAATTCAATATTAGATTTAGGATCATCAAAGCGTAGTTTCTTTTTTTCAGTAATCTCAGCTCAGCCATGATCATTCAAATAAATGTCTCTATTCAAATAAATTATTATGTCATAATCAAATAAATATTAAGTTTGAGAGGATTAATTTATTTATTTGACAAATAGTTAATTTTTAGTTTAAGCAACTTTCTTGTCGCGCTACGTTTCCTCCAGGTTTTCCTGCCAGAATATAAATCAGTTAGCGGGCGTTTATTCAGATTAAGGCAGTGCTTCTCAAACTTTCAATGCTTACGACACAATTTTTCATCGCGCCCCGCATACAATAACGATATATTGAACGTAATAATAATGTACTTTGACTCTAAAGCTACAATACGACCTTAATTAGAAACCTTGCAAATTATCAAGATAAGTATTAAATTTTGCGTACGTTACTTTCAAGTAATAGATATTTTAAGTAAGTTATTTTTAAGTAATAGAATAAGTGTTATGTTTCTTTTCCTTTCTGATTTTTAAAGTGGAACAGAGTGCAAAATAAATTTTAATTTAATTAAATATTTATTTCCCCCAATCATCCATTTCTAAAAGTATAAATGTCATTAGAAAAAATAGTGTAGTATCTGCTGCTCTTAATCCATCACATTCTGCTGTTTATCACATTCGGCATTCTCGAGGGCATCTGCGCAACCTATCGAACGTTAATTTCAGTTCACGGTATTAAATAATGGCAGTAGATTTAAATAGAATCATGGATTCAGGTTTAAGTCGTAAGTGAAAATTAAACGATAATAAAGCATCAACAACTACACAGACGAGCGTAGATTCGAAAATCAAATCAAGAAGATATTCTCAAGAATACATAAATTTTGGGTTTACCACTACTAAAGTAAATGAAGAAGAAAAACCCCTGTGTGTTATTTCCTCAAACATATTGGCAGCAGACAGTATGAAATCTAATAAACTTAAGCGGCATTTGGAAACGCTTCATGGTGAGTACTTTAACAAACCCCGAGAATTTATTTATTTATCTGATTTTAATTTTAAAGCCAGATGTGAAAAGCCTATTTTGCGAACTGCAACTGAGATCGTAGAAACTACACTTGGAGATAATTTTGCGAAAGGCTTGGAGTCCATACCTCTATCAAATGATACTGTTGTCCGTCGAATCGTTGATATAGCTGAAGATGTGCAGCAGCAGCTGCTCGGGAAGTTGCGTGAAAAACTGTTTTGAATTCAGCTTGATGCGGCAACAGATAGCAATAAAGATGCTCATTTCGTTGATTATGTTCTATTTTGTGATGGTATATCAGCAGTAGAAGAACTACTTTTTTGTAAACCAATAAAACTCAAAGCAACAGCACTAGCATTGTTTGATATTTTAAGTAATTTTACAAACGAGGAATGCAAAGAATGGAAACATTGTGTCGGAATATGCAGCGTTGGTGTTCGTACAATATATGGAAGATTCCAAAATATACAAGCACTTGCGAAACAAAAATTTCCACTGTGCATCTGGACACATTGCATGATCCACAAAGAAGCTCTTGCTTCCAAAGAAATGAATGACCAAGAAATGGTTCGAGTATTGTGCCAACGACAGTTGTGACCGTAGTAAATTATATAAAAATGAGACTCTCAAAAACTGTACTTTGTAAAGACAAGGGTTGAGTACATTCATCATTGCTATTTATTGCGAGGCAAGATGTGGGAAACTTTTGCAATGTGTTTATGAATCAGGAGACGAGTTTGCCACTTTTGTTGAAGAGGAAAACCGACGTGAAGCTGAGAAGTTTCGAGATAGTTTATTTGTGATGAAATTGAGCTATTTAGTCGATATATTCGAGAAATTAAATACCTTGAATCTTCAATTCCAAGGAGCAAATATACATATGGAGATGAGTGATAAAATTAATGTTTTTTGCATAAAATTCGAATTATGATGCAGAAATGTAAAGCTAAAAAACCTAGAAATGTCTGAAAATGTTGGTAAATTTACAAGATTGAAGAACAACATGTGAAAGTTGTTTTTGAAACCATTGAAAATTATTCACCCATGATGGCAAAGAATTTTAAAAGGTATTTCCTTGCTGATGACTACTTGATAGCGAGTTACGAAGGTTAGGAATCCATTTCAAATGGCTGGTCTGAAGACAAAACATAGATCTCAGTTAAACATAGAAAAAAGAGCTTAGATTGGGAATTTCTAATATTAAACCTTCCTTTGAATACCTTAGCTCTCTCTGCAAGACAAGCTTATGGGAGTCACTAGAAATTATTAAACTTGTTCTCAATTTAATATTGATAAATTAATTATCAAACACATTGTGCAGCACTGATACATTTATAAGTACATTATATCAGTGCAAATGCGTATTTTATTTTTTATTATGTCAGGATGTGTATTTTGTTTTGCTTTCTTTCGGTAAATTAATAACTTTTTATTAATTTTTTATTTTCAACATGCTCGCACCTCCCACGTAGGGTTATCATGCCCCCAAAGGGGGGTGCGTCCCGCAGGTTGAGAATCGCTGGATTAAGGCATAAAGACGTGCTATTTAAGCAAAGGTTTCGGAAGCTCGCTTTATAGCGTTTTATGCTTGCTTAAAGTCCACGTTGTTACCTTGACTTAATAGCCACTTAATGCTGTGACGTTAATTGCTTCTAGCCATTATGCTTGTCCCGCCTTCTTCTTCGAGCCAGAGCCATCCTGCGCGTTTAAATTACACTTTGAGCCGTTAGGCTAGTTGAATTACAATTTATTTTAAGTTCAGCAACATTACTTGTTAAGTAAGCCAGAAGTGTTGGCTTATGTAAACCCAAGTGGCGTGCACTGCGAACTCTTTGTGATCGAATAAAGGTCATCTAAACCTTTCATCTAACTTTGTCTGCATTATAAGGCCAGAAGAGAAATCCTCCACAGTCTTTCTAGAACTCGTTAATTTATTTTACCAAAGAATAGGAGACTGTATAAGTTATTCAAATAAATTATTAATTCCTTATCACCAACGTTATCTTCATTAAAAGATTGATTAAAACATATTCCATCTGCATCTGAATAGACAGAATTGGTATCAGCGAAATTTTCCTCGTCTAAATCTCTCAGCAACTTCTTAATTTCGTTCTGACTGAGATCTTTGAAACCAGGTGCCATTATAAGAACTGAACACAGAAAGGATAAAGGAAAGTCTGAAATTATGAAACAGTGCTCTAATGCTTGAGAAAAAGATAGCTTCTAATTGATTTTCAAGTGTATTGACGTGAAACGAAACCTGCAGGTTTCGCTAAATTGACAAGAAACGGGAAAGAATGTTTAACTCCTAACAGCGACGGTGGACCACTCAGAGATTTTTAAGACAGGCATTTACTCTAAAACGGAGACAGGAAATGCTAGTACAACAGTTGCATTGTAACTCCATTAAAGGAAATAATTTTACCGGTACAACAGTTGTATCGCGGGCTTTAAAAAGTTAATTTTCTTCCACTTTCTATCCCGTTCATTTATTTAAAAGAGAACTTATAATAAAATTGACACAGAAGATTACACTTATAATAAAGTCATTTTTACTTATAGTAGGTTAAAAGAAAAAATTATAATTAAATATTATACTGAACCTGATGAGTTTTATGATTCAAATCAGCATCCTTTAGTGCCAAAATGGCATCTTAGACCCTTAATTGCAGGTCCATCAGGATCGGAGGAAAACATTTAAAACTGACTTTAAGAAATGATTTATTAATTGCAATATTACAGCCCTATCCTGCCCCTCCTCCAAACACATAAAGAAAATCCAAATGCGAAATATATGAAATTACAATTCATGGTAGAAGATACCAGAGAAAATAAAATATATTATTGAATGATATTTTATGTTAATTATATTTAATGCATATAAAGGAAATCATACAAAACAGAAGTGTTATTAAAATATGAATTCGAAATATTTACCTTATTTTAAATTACTTCAAAACCAAACAAGGGAAGGAGGAAGAAACTTTAATAATGATCATTTCTAAAATAATATAAACATTAATAATTAATATTTAGTACAGTGTGTTATTTCACACAAAAACAACTAATTTTTCTGGATAGCATTTATTTGTTCATCTAATCCTTAATGAAACATTAAGAGAAATGCATATCATTTAAATAACAATTTAATTTATTTCTTTTTAAACAGCTTATGTGAACTCAAACAGAACTATCAGTAGAATTCGGTAGTAATAATTCTGAATGTTAGACAATTTGCAAGATTCTACAAAAATTAACAATAATTATGTAGTAATTAGAATACTACAGTAACATGAACAAATATTACTATAAAATAAACTGTATATGAGTATAAATTGAACCAGCATATAAAATAGTGCATTGATTTCTAAATCAATGGGCATGATTTAAAAATACATGTATTAAACTAAGTATTCAATTTCTTCAGCTTTCTTAATATTTTCAAGTTCACTTTACATGACTAAAGTATTTAAATGCAATAAAAATGCTAATAATATTTATCAGAAAAGGTAAATCGCATTCTTAAGCGTTTGATTGAATAAACCTGCTTTAATTCAGTCATGAGTCAAATCTTAAAATGATATGTTATTTAAAAAATATTAAAAAATTTTAGTTCCGCCTAATTTAAAACTGAATTATATCCTAGATTAAGATAATATTTTATACAAAACTACGCACTTTTAATTTTGGATAATTATTCAAACTACTTAATATAAATTTATTGCTTCGGTAAAAATGAGCAAACTCATCATACACAATATTTTGAAACTCAATGTACAAACTAAAAATATTTCAGCTGTTTAATTCACTGAAACGAATAATACTAACGCTTAAAATCTTATTTTGCACAGTGTTTTCTAAATTTATTTGAAAAAAAACTACTACATATTAAAGACATAACTTCAGTTTTTACATTTGATGCAATATGTACTGAGCTAAAAGTATGAAAACAAAATCCATAAAATGTTCTTTTTTCTTTGTTTATTTAAATAGCGTCAGAATAAAAAACATTGAACTGTAAAGTTATTCCATAAAATAATTTATATGAAATGTACTTTACATGAAACATGTAATTCCCATAAATGATTTTTGCTACGTTAAACAGGTAGAAGGACTTCAGGACGCTTCAGTAACACAAAAACAGGCTATATCCTTAGTCTCCAGAATTTTTAAATTATGTTCTGCATGATCAATTCGAAATTTAATTCTACCCTCTTTTGAACGTGTTAAAAATATTAAACAGTATCTGGAAAGCTATTAAAATAAAGTATTCAAACACTAGGAAATCAAAGGTTTAATCTAAATCTAGCCTTTATAAATCAGAACCCATGCACGCAAAATCTACGAGTAAATCAGTTCAATGGATAGTCTCCGTATTTTTATTAAAACTGTGAAACCCTGCTAATATCCACTCGTTCTAAAACTTTCGGAGATAAATTTTGAAGTGGTTGCAGAAGTGATATAAATCCTGCTGTAATAAAGACAGGAACGGTGCCCGATTTATTTGCTTTTTTACATCTTTCATGAGATGCCTGTGGAAACCGTCCAAATCTAATAATGACGTTTTGTGTAGAAGATCACTTACTGTCGGTTTCGAATAATTTTGAAACATTATTTTATCAAGCCGGTCGCCGTCCAGCCTTTGTCAAGTATTCTAACTGTGATATTACAAGGGAGGTTTTGTTTCGGCATCGTCCTCCGTTTAAAAACAAAGAAAGATGGCAATTTTTTTACAGTTAGCAATTCCTGCTAACATTATTGTGCAAGGCACATTTTCAACTCTGTTTTTAGTAGTAGTTTTTAGTTGCAGATTTTACTAACACAAATGATGCCCCTTTTGATTAACTGTAGTGTTATTACGTAAGTAAAAAATACAAGAGTTTGATCTGCGTTTCCTATGCAATTTCTTTTCTGGATCACTAAATTGTGAAATCCTAACACTTTTTTTCATAAGTCTGTAGTAACCAATGTGCAGGCATTGGCCTTTACTTTAAATTAAGTCGATTTCTTCTCATGAAACTTGATACATCCTCCTCTAGTCTTAATTGTTGGGATGTATTAGCTTTACCTCTCGCTTTCACTTGTGTCATTTCATGCGATACAGCTACGCCATTATTCCTTTGCTCTGTCTCCTGGAAATTTTCCGATTTTCGTGCCAAAAAAGCTCTTTACTCTGAATTCTACTTCCTCAGTGTATCTTTTTGTTTTCTTTTCTGTTGAATCAAACTAGCTTGAACACCAGACTGCCTATTAGCATGTTTGACACCATTAACTTCAACGAGTTTTAAAACGTTTTGCTTAAATTTTGCCATGTAGCTACGATTATTTTTTCCCACGGTTTTGAAAATTCGTTGTACACTGCTTTCCTAACATGCATACGTCAAAGGAAATTTATTAAATCCTAAATAAAGGATCGAATCGAAATGATGATATTAAAGCCATGAATATCTTGCAGAGTGCGACATGTCCGACTCAGTTACCTTGAAAAGCACTAGGGATATTTCACATGAATGAGTTTTGAACACAATTCCAAAGAGGACCATCAGAGGAAAGGCGAAGTTTGGATGAATAAAAGATCAGAAGTTCGAAAGTTCGAAACGTCAGCAGTAAAAAAGGCTACAGTGAACTAGAACGTAAATAGCAGAATCAAGGTGAAAAAAAAGTTTTGTTTGGAAAGTTCTTAAATATGAGAACACATGCCACGTCCGGGAACTTAACGAAGAATCTGAGCAAAATACATTTCATTTAATAAATGCAAAAGAAAATAAAAAGGATGAAATGCTAATATAAAAATGCAAATAAAGATTATATCTACAGAGTAAAAATAAAAATAATCGAAGAAAACAATTTTCTGATAAACTGGCCTTCAGAAGAAAAACTATATACAATACAGGAAAGTTTGCGGTGATTATTTTTAAATTTTCGGAACCTGGTGTTAGAAAGTTAGAAAGGAAAACAGGCAAGAAAACACCCGGTATACATGTACTTAGATTTAGTTTATATTTTAATGTTTTTATAAATTAAAGAACAAAAAGTGAAGGAAATGTTGATAGATATCCAAACTTGATTAAAAGTATTTTTTTTATGTTCAAAAAATAAAACAATTACTTAACGTCTAATTAATGACTGACCGCATCCCCGTCTGAAACTATGAAATTCCCTTCCGGCGGGTGAATTCCCTTTTGGTTAAAAACCCTTTAGATAAAGTACACAGAATAAAAATCAGTCAAAAAGACCAATCTGTCAAAAAGGAATGTACAAATTAAGAAACAGTTTAAAAAAAACTTGAAAATCAGACCGAAAATGGAAGTAAGTTACCACTAAAACAAGCAAAAATTAAACAAAAGTTGGGAATTTCTTGGTATTTTTAAGGAGCAGCCGAAAGAATTATCAACAAATCCATATTTCTGAAGTACATCTGTATGAAATGCAGGAGAAAATTAACCAAATCAAAATTTCGATTTTAATTTAAAACCAAAGTAATAAAATGAAAATATTTTTTTCAAACATTGAAAAGATTTAAAGATAAACTTTTAAGAAAATTTTAAAAGTTGTTTAAAAATGCATTCATGAAGACATAACTTGTTCCTATGTGATCCTATTAAATATGTACTCTCTATTTTATAAGTATTAAAATATAAACAATTTGAATACTAAATAATATGAAAATGTACTCAGAGAAACACAATAAATAGAAATTCTGAAACATATACAAGAAAATGTAACAAATTATAATGAAGAATGTATTATAATTAAAAGGAGTAACTTGGTACCAAAGAGGAAGTATCTGATTGTTTTATTAAATACTTAATTTCGCAGCTTTTTTCTCGACATTAATAACATTTATTTAATTAAATATTTTTCAATTTTCGTATCATCTTTACACATTTTCCAACATTTTATCTATTTATCCACCTCTCTTTCTCTCTTTATATATATATATATATATATACACACACATGTACGTATTTTTGTATGTATGTACATATGTATATGCATTTTAACTCCAATAACCCTTCGTCATTCCATGAGAATTATCACGAATACATTATAAGATATCTTCTTCAAGTAACGTACATCATAAAGGGATTCACATTTTCAAGCAGAAGACTCTCATCCAAAATTCTCAGTATTAACGAGGCCTATCGCCATTAATGTAAGCTAACAGGTACGTTTTCGACGATGAGAAGACGCAGTCTTCTATCGATAAGGAGTGTGACACAGAATCTGCATTACTGATTGCGTTAGCGTTTGAGTCAATTACGGACGGAACATGGGATTTCAGGAAGCTTCCAGTCAGTTATAATAGATAATGATTGCAAAGAGCATGTTTATTTGATTAAAGTTACAAATCAGTCGCGAGACAAGCCAGGCCACCTTGTACTAATAAGTCGGAAGTTATCAAAAGCAGTATATTCCATATTCAATTACTTTACCGTACTGCCATCAGTTTCGGTTTCTAAAACAAGCGGCTTATATTCAAATTATGAGAGCCATTATTAAAAATGATATTATAATTATTAGGTAATTACTGTAGTTTAAAATGTTTTGTAAGTTTATAAACATTTTAATTTCGTGTACCTTTTCCTAATTGTAAATAAATTATTATTATGTTAAAATGATATCACTTTTCCTGTTTACCATTTAACATTTGTTTGTTTTGTCGAATACGAAAAAGCACATGATGGGTGCCTAACTCAGAGGCTGGATGTATTCGGGGACTGCTTTCTAAGCGAAACTTGCTTATATTCATATTACATATGGAGAAAACTAAATAACACCCAGACGGACAATTTATTAGTTATTGTTAGAATATAGTTCGGCTAGTAGCATTCAGGAATTTTACCCACCTGGCCTCTGGTGAGAGTGCCAAACTACATTCAGTAGAGTAATTATAATTTGAATAATTACCTTTTGGAGATTCACTATTATAAGGAGAGTATCTTTGGGAGTAGTAATTCTGTTTGTTAAAAGTAAATCAGCAATACGACTGATCTGTAGAACTATGAGAAAATGCAGAGCTGAAGAAACTGGATAAAAGTTGGAATTAGAGGCAAGTAATAAATGTCAATTTTTCTTTATTCTCTTTCCTATGAAAATGAAAACTTTATGTAAGTACAAAGTAATTTTAGTGCATGCAGAGTACTTGCGTTACATGTCTTGAATATATTGCGTTATTAAGGGTCGTGGGTATCTCAAAACGATGAAATTACAGTTTATTCAATTTTTTTGTGTGTGCTGAAAATGTACTTAAATACCTTTTCCGCACTAAGCAGAAATTTTTAAATGATCTGACAATAATAAATGGCATAAAAAGGTTTTTAAATTTTGACAGCCCTTAAATGCCACACCCAATTATTTTCTTTTATTTCTTAATTGTCTCATGTATATATCAAAAATCAATGTAGAAGAAGAAGAATGTAATTAAATGTGACTGAAACTATCTGCAAATTCTGTTTATATTGTTGCGTGCGTACGGGTTCGTTATGGATTGAATGCACAAGTCGTTAAAAAGTTAACAAAAATTTATTCATTCCACAAGAAATAAATCAAAATGCTGAAATATTTCTTCAGAGATATTCGCACAATGTCACAATATCTCAAACGTTAGAAAAACTCAATTAAAAACAGATAAAATAATTCTATCTCACAGCGAAATCGCTACAGCACAAAGTAAACAAACAGCAGTTCACTTTAAACAGCTACAAATACAACAACAACTGAGATGAGGTGTTTCAATTTGGCTTTTATAAGCTTTTTAATTATGACTAGAATAATCTCGATTTTCTAGATTTTTCTGGATGGCAACAATAATTACGAGATATTTATTTATTAAACATTAAATGCACGCGCTCTTTTATTTTTATTTTTATTTTTTGACGTAGCTTTCTCCTCAAAAATCGTCTGCGTTGCACGGGAAATATAAAGCAATTTTAATTGCAATTCTAAATAAATAGCCAAAAAAATGTGAAATTCGTAACATTGTCCCCTTCTCAAGGACTGCACGTCCCGGGCAGTACAATCCTTGGACAGGAAGCCAAACTTACAACTAAGGCATCAGTGCTATTATAAACATTACTTTACAATAACAAAATAAACAATAATTGCAATAAGTAACTTTCAGCAAATTAAATTCTATCCAACGCTAAATACAATTCAAATACTATCAAATACTAAATACAAGTACTATCAAATACTATCAAATACAAATGCTATCAAATACAAATACTTAGACTGGTGTGCAAAACTTAAGCAACAGCAGGGTTTTTTGCCATAACTGCACGAGAAATCAACTGAGAAGACATGAAATGCAGAAATGAAGGAGAGTATTATGTACGTAAAGGATGACGAAAGTAACGGAGCTGAAAAAGGAATGCAATGCATACGGTATGGAATCAAACAAAAACAAGCTTTATTGAACGCATAGTATCTTGACTCATGATTGTCTATCCAAGAGGAAGAACAACAAGCAGATGCTCCTTAATATGGGATATGCCCTCCTCTCACTGCAATGGTTGCTTCGCACCGTCTCCGCATACTTAGAACCAGCTGGTGCAACATTTCTTGCGGTAGGAGTGCCTATTCCTCAATCAGCCTCTGTTTGAGTTGTTGGGTGCTCTCTGGAGGATGTAAGCGTGCTGCAATGCATCTCCCCAAAGCATCCCACACATAATCGATGGGATTTAAATCTGGGGAGTACGCTGGCCAATTCATTCGAGTGATATCTTCACTTTCCAGTATCTCCTCAACAGCAAGAGTCCGATGTGGCCGTGCATTGTCATCCATAAAAATTAAGTCTGAGCCAATGGCACCTCGGAACAGACTCACATGGTGAAGGAGTACTTCCTCACAATAGCGATCCCCGGTTACAGACCCTCTGTCGAAAACGTGGAGCTCAGTTCGCCCGTTCAGCATAATGTCTCCCCAGACAAGAACTCCAGGACCACCGTTACGGTGTCTTTCCTTGATGTTACTGGGATAAAACCGGGTCCCGACCTCTTTCCAAATCAAAACGCGTTCAGAATCGCTTCTGGTATTGAACCGACTCTCATCCGTAAAGAGGACACAACTCCATTGATCAGTTGTCCAGTTTTTGTGCTCTCTGCACCAATGTAAACGGTAGCGTCGTTGGCCAACTTTCAACGGGAGGCAGCGTTCAGGACGACGGGCGAATAGGCCCCCTTTGTGAAGGCGTCTGGCCACAGTAAACAGCGACACTTGTCGCCCCCGTTGCTGTACAGAGTTGCTGAGCAATGGCGCTTGCTGACTGCTGTCAGCCTCTTTTCGCCTGCAGGACGATATATCGGTCATCCCCTGCAGATGTCGTACTCCGGCGGCCACCACCAACCTTTCTAACAGCTGTACCTGTGGTTTGCAACGCTTTCCAAGCGCGCGAAACGACACTTTTGTTGATTCCGAACTCTGCAGCTACACTGGTTACAGTACGCCCCTCCTCCAGCTTTCCGATCATTCTTCCACGCGTGAAATCGTCCAGGTGATTTCGTCTAGCCATATTTTACGAACTGACTCACTGGCACCTGCAGCGAATACGTTGAATTGCGTCTCCGTCCTTCCTTTTATTCTACTGTTGAGCTGCGAGCGCCGATATCACGCGTTTTGTGTACGCTCACGTCGCCTCTGACGTTTCGTTCCTGATATTTGTATAAGCATGACGTTTCTACTGACTTACGTGTTCATTGTACTGATCTCCAGACCTACTTTTCTGCAATTTCATGGCTATCTGCTAAATTTTTACATTGTTGCTTAAGTTTTGCACTCCAGTGTACCTCACGCTATCGAGACTAGTAATGAGCCCCCAGTTCGATCTAAGCCGTACGGATATGACCACGTGAACGAAGACGTTCCGGAGCAACACATTAAGAAAATGCTCGAGGATAAGATAATTACACCAAGTGCCAACCACTATGCTAGTCCTGTAGCGTTATGTAGAAAGAAGAATGGAATGCGACCCGCAGATCCGAACGCGTGGAGATTCGCTGTTGATTACAGAAAATTAAATGGCCTAACGAAATACCCCATATATCCCCTCCCAATAAGAGATGAATTTATAAGGAAAATTCTGTCAACTAAATATATGACAACCCTAGACCTGACCTCAGGCTATTTTCAAATTTCAGTAAAACCTGAGGATGTCGAAAACACAGCTTTTATTGCAAAAGAACGCGTGTATGCCTTTTTGATAATGCAGTTCGGCTTAGGCGGAGCTCCGGCTACATTTCAAAAAGTTATGGATAGTGTTTTAAGGCCAGTCTTGGGAAAAAGGGCAGTCATCTATCTCGATGATATTATTGTGACGAGCGAAATCCTAGAGGAACATATTAAAAATTTAGGTGAGGTTTTTGCATTATTGAATGAAGCACGCCTCAAAATTAATCCTGAAATCTGCAAATTTGCCGCCGGGGAATTGAGCTACCTCGGCTATAAAATCTCGAAAAACGGTATTGAAACTGACAACTCTGAAATTTAGCGATCAAAAGTTATCCACCGCCAAATAAGTCTAAGAAGTTGCCATCCTTCCTGGGTATGTGTTCCTGTTATAGAGGATTCATTAAAGATTTTGCAAAGCTAGTTGAACCCTTGTTGGTGCTTAAACGAAAAAAGACTAGGTTCACATGGACAGCGGAGGCGAACAAGGCGTTTGAAGAATTGAAACACGCCTTAATTAACGCCCCTGTTCTTAACCCAATCACGGTCTGACCCATTGGAACAAAATGCTTTGAAAACGGCTGTATTTTTGTCTAAACCCTCCAAAAAGGTCTCCCTCCAAAACGACCCTCCAAAAAGGTCTGTTTTGCTTTCAGGAAACGCTTTTAAGATGGCCATTGGCTAGGGCGGTTGGTTCGCTTCTTCTTAGAGTGATGGATAAGCCATAAAAGATCTCCCCGCTAAAGAACAGCAGCAAGTACTTGTTCGTTAATTTCGCATCTCAAACTCTTCTTGATTTTAGCTTGCATTCTTGTTGTAAATACTCGATTATTCAACTATATTTACGTATTTACTTATTCACTATTTTATTTCTGTATTTGTTTATTAGTAATCCATTTTATTTCGGGAAATTAAATTTTAACCCTTTTTTACCGATCCCGTTTTCTTGACATTAGAAGTTCATATGTACTTGGAATAATAATACATATCCCTCAGGAATTTTTCAAAATTTTGTATGCATATTTATATTTAGAGCTGTTTTTTTTACAAATTGTTCACTAATAGTCAAATTAATCCTCGTAAATGCTTGATCTTTTGATCATGAGACTGATCAAACAATAATTTTCCTAGCGTAAGTTTTTCTGAACTTTAAAGCAATTTCTAGAATTTTGGCGGTTTACTAAAAATATTCCGGCAATTTCAGCTGTTGTGCGTTTGCTAGCAATATGAAATTTTAAATTAAAATTTTATTGAGTTGATTTGAGAGACTGTATTTTTAAATGAAAGAGAAATTCAAATGAATTTGGTGCAATCTTTTGCCAGACTAGGAAGAATTATTTATCAGTGTTCAAAGACAGGATTTTCTCCCTTTTCCGCACTTTACAGACTAAATGTGTAAAATAAAACATATGAAAATCCATTCTAATTCTCCTTGTTTTAGTTAAATGAATTGTAACTTTTTAATTTTTTTAATAATATTTCAGCTTGTACCTTACTCAGTTGGAAATTACGAATCTTCCACTTACAAATTATATTACGGCATTACAATATCTCAAGGAACAATTGAAATTAGTGTACTCAAATGACATAGAATGTAAGAAGTATAATAGTCAATTTAAAATAAAATTCTGTTTTTCAGTTTTCATTTAAGATTTTCTCTGCTTTATGTTCCGAACGAGGAAAGGTACTCTCAAATTCGTATACTTTCAACGGGCTGCATTAAAAAAATGAATTATTCATGAAACGGCAAGAAATTTTCTTTAGGTAAGGTAACTCTTATCCAAGTCAATTCAAATAATTTTTTTTATGCTTTGCGTAATTGATTGCAATTCCGTAATATATCATATGCAAGTTTTCAAGAATGTATGATCTCAACTGGGAATGGGTGAGCGCTACCTTCTTAATGGCATTTATTCTTGAATCTTTTGATCTACTGACAAACACTATCACTTAAGCCGCCTAGACGGTATAGTGTTAGGAAAACCTACTGCGGTGCAGATTGGTTCGAATCTTGGAGAAGGCTTATCTGTTTGTAAATGTAGAGTGTCCGTGCGCCATTTAGGCTCTCTTAATATGCAGCGAGCCGAAAGTCCTCTCGAGAGAGTAGTGGTATGTGAAGAGGAGTGGGAGACCCTCGGACCCGTCTCCTAGTGATGCTCTCCATCAAAATTGAGGGCCGAACTGAGCGAAGTCGTACTGTCACCTGTATGGTGCTCAAGACTCTTGCCAACGACAGGCGCAATTTTGCACTCCTTGCCACGATGAATTTCGTGGGTTTGTTCTGATGTTATTATCAAATAAGGGAGATAAGTCACACAGAACACACATTCCCAAGTATTTGGAGACATTTATATGTCTTTGTCGAAACAAAATTCCAAAAAGAATTATTTGCTAGTCTTAGATTATCGCAATTTGAATTTATTTAAGTATCGGTTCAATACCGATTTCAAATTATTTAATTTTACTTTCTTTCTGATACGGTATTCTTATAATATGATTGTCTCATTTTTCAGTTTGAATGAAGCGAAAAGTACGCATTTGAAAATTGCATTTTGATTTTAAAAAATAAGACACTTGTGCCCTATATGCTTCCTTTGATACAGATAATTTTAGCAATTTCAAATATAACTGATGTTTACTTTTACCTCTAGTCTTCTATATATAGTAATCTTTAACACTATGTAATTAATGCGCTGTTTCTCTAAAAGCACGTGTAACTTAAATTGGGAATTGTAAGAATAGATTTAATGGAAATATGCGATACCCATATTAATCTAATAGTCAAGTATTCCTGAATATTGCAGATTTAATGCCATGCAAACATTCGTCAGCAATACAATATTTCTAGCAAGGGAAAGTTAGTTTCGACAGATAAGCTATTTCTTTTCATATAGTTGCTTCTGTTTTTGTTTTTAAATTAAAATCATAACTTGAAATAATTTCCCTTATTACAGTTTCCATTTAGTGACTTCGGATATATATACTAAAATAAGAGTATTGGCTAGTTTTTAAATATATGTAATTATTTTCATATATTTATATTTTATTTATTTAACTCATTAAAAATGTAAAAAAAATTAATTCATAAAGAATTTCTGGTTATCAGCGTATAAAATTATACACAATTGAAATTTGGCATTTTAATTTATATATTTTTGTTTCTTATAAAATATATAAAAATAGTTTAATTTTAGAAGAAACATTGCATTTAAGTTATTGAAAGTTTAGAATTACTAATTAAATATACATTTTATTGATAGCGAATTAAGAAATTCCTCCTTGCTTGGTCTAGTAATATTGGTGGTTGCAACCGGCAATCAGAAGTTCAAATCACATGGGAGAATTTAACTTATTTTTTATATTTCCTCCTCTGAAAAACCTCAAATGCTTACAACGAATCCGAGCTAAGGCGTGGTAGTCGATAATTGACGTGAACTATGTCTCTTCTCAATCGCCCTTAAAGTAGAAGAAAATGAAAAGGAATTATGTTACTCCCCCATATGGTGTTCTAATGGTATAAATGGAAGCTCATCCATCTAGCAATTTGTAAGAGCCAGTGATTAGAATCACAGTAAGGGTATCACAGAATTTTCATATTTTTTGCTTCAGGGGAAGACCTAATGTTTCTGCGTGGTATCTCCCTATTTGTGCAAATTTCAAAATTATTCTTATTCTCGCAAATTTTTAAATCTTACTTATTCTAGCACTGCTTTTCCATTACTGCGTGAGGACAGATGAAATAATATGCATATATCTGTCTTCTTTCTTAAGCTTAGGAATTTTTTATTTTGTTTTTATTCCACTTATTTATTTCTGGTAATCTAATAATCTTTCAAATACAGAAAGGATAAAGGAGACTTCCTTTTTTTCGAAATAAATGGGATATTTGCGTTATAATTTGAATTCTTTCATCCTTTTCCCGCTAGTTTTTTTAATTACCTTACTATATATATATATATATATGTAATATTTCAGTTATTCCAACACATCGTGGGTGAATGGTGAGGCTATTCAATTACACGTTTTGGCAGATGGTTGACGAAGCTGGGATGATTGAACCACGGAGAAAAATGACAACTCAGGACTAACAGCCTATCTTTAATTTAGAGCAGATGATTTTTTCCAGATGAAGTTACTCAAATAACTTATTCGGTAATTGAACTACTAGATACGACTGACTTTAATTTTTAATAAGTCATAACGTTCTAACAAAGTAAGAGGAGCATAGCGAAGGCGTTAGCAGGACGAAGGCGAGAAGGCATCTGTATAGGAAAACTTATGACTCAGCATTTATATGAGGAGGTTATGTAATGGCGCGAATGATCCAGAAGGTACTGGTCTAGGGGAAGATCCTGAATTGCAGAAAATTAATTAAAGGTTGCTAGTTCGCAAAGAACAAAGCCATCGTTTTTTTACATATATATAAGAGAAAATTATAAAAAGTGATAAATGATAAATATATACTACACTTTTCATAATTTTATTAATCAAAAATTTTAATATCTCTGTGAATGTATCATTTCAACGTTTGGATTTTGACAAAAACAGAATGACAGGATGTTTACAAAAAAAGGAGGAATAAGAAAAGAAACTTACTCTCTTCCCCATTCAAAGCTATCTCTCGTTACTAATCAATTTACATTATAGGTGGGATTTTGTAGCCCGGAGGTTGGTCATTTCAGTGAAAGATTAGAGGTCGATGCCGGCAAAGGACGAAAGGAATCGGCAGGCTCCTAGAAGCCTCAATCCCCAGTGGGTAAATTACCAACTGGGAAGTTTAATTTTAGCATAAAATAGTTTGCAAATTCAAATGGAATTAATTTCTAGAAATGTTTCAGACGTTTTGCAGAAAATAGTTAATCTAAATTTGATACAGGAAATTAGTTTCTGAAATTACTACATGAATGTTATTCAGATGCGAAAATATCTCCATGTTTTTTTATCTTTTTTTCTAAAAGACCTACTTTTTGCATTTCCCTTAGAAATCTAGCAAAATTGCTGAGATAACTGCCTGCTGGTCTTTACGGAAATTAAGAGTTTAGGATAGGAAAGTCGTTCTTAAATCTCAAACATTAAAATATTTTATTCAGTTTTCCTAATATTGATAAATTCCTTCTTTAGTTCATAAACATAGATCTGAGAGAAAACACAGTATGAATATATAGACATAAAGAGGAATCATTGTTTATTTCCCAAAGGTCAGTTTTCCTTCATTACTAAATATTTTAATATTACTACAAATTAGATTTAGTTCTAATTAACGTTGTGTTCCAACTTTTGCAATTATAGAAGTAGTGCGCCGTGGACCTAACTCCTGATCACGGGTATGAACCCACATATGATTTTCAGCTATCTCCACGGAGTATATCTACTAGCTGACAAACCCTAGAAGATGTGGATCGGCACTTCAGAGTGTATTTGTAAATGTTAATTTTGGAATTTGAAGTATACTAATACAATTTTTAGAATGCAAGAGAAATTTTTAAAAAAGGCACTAACTCAATTCAATTAACAATATACACATATATATGTACAAAGAAGAAGAAGAATATTAACCTATATATTTGAAATGTATTCATAAAGTTAATATCCATTTGCATATAAACTCGGCTTTCAGTTCCATATAATTATCTTCAAGAATGAAAGTGCACTACTCAATATGTGTAATAGTACAGATATCCGGACAAGTTGAACATTTATTTATTTTCTACTATACTGGAACACTTTTCACTGAATTCATCATTATTAAATTGCCTATAGTGCGTTGATTAAATGCTACTGAATTGTCATGTATTCAGATTATTTGAAATCCTAGAAATGCAGCTAAGAAATTCCTTGAGCATGTAAGCTAGGCTTTATATTATTCTACTACTGGTGCTCTTAGTTTTGCTCTGAGATGTATCGATCTCTGCGTAGTGTCTTGGCTAGCACTTACTTGTAACGAATAATGTCGTATTCTGAGTAGTTTCAGGTGATTCATGCATAAAATCCTGCAAATTCATGTTTGGAGTTATAGCACTCGAGGTCTATGCACCTAACGAAAGAGATATTTCCGTGGAGGAATTCCTGAGGAAAACGGGCTTATATTGACGCTACACATAGGGCAGTACATTTTTTTAAAATATGGACGCATCAAGAAGCCTAGTGAATAGTAATCGGTACATGGATTGGATACGCCTAAAATAATACGAAACTTCTTTAAATTTTTAATGAATAATAAGCAATAAATATTATTATATATTTAATAGTTTTGGAAAAGAAGTAATCGTCTTTAAAAACTAAATTGGCATTTATTGGTTCAAAGTACAATTTAAATTTATTTCAAGTTCGTTTGTTTGTTTCAATGCAAAGTGTTGTTTGAAAGAAATGAAGTGATAAGACTGATGCATAGCTGTATAAATTATTAGCATAAAAAACCTTAATTTGAGTTCAAGATTATTTCGGAAATAAAATATTTTTTACTTATTAGTTAGATATCAAGTTCCAAGTGCCGCTCTAGGCCGACGATTAGCTTGAAGTATTTTAAGCTTAGTTCCAGCGATTTGCAGCTAGTTGTAGCGTTGCAGGTGTGTGAATGCCTGTGTGTGACCATAAGCCAGGATAGAAAGTAGACATACAGAAAGTTGCGGTAATATTTATTTTTCTCTTACGGCCTCAACGGTGGTTAAATGGTTAAGGCCGTTGAATATTGGCAGTTTCAACCCAGAACAAACGAACGGGATTCCTACCTGTTTGGATTTTGCGGTTTTCTCCTTGTGTAACATGACCCAGTTTCCTACAGAAAGGGCTCCATGAAGGCCGATAGCTCTCGTGTGCTTTGCTGTATTCAAATATCCCTAACCCTCATACTACGACATCTATCACACTAAATCAGTATGTAAGATTTCGGAACAAGATTTTAAATAGGACTCCGGATCCCCACTTGCGGAACATCTGAAATCACTGAACATAGCTAGCTCGACACGGGTTCAAATCCTGACGAACGAACTGGTTGCATGGAAGTTTTCTTGGCATTTTTACAAGTGGAACGTGAATACAAGCCAGATCATCTTAGAAAGTTTCCTTCCTTTTTGGCAGATAAATAATCGCGTGCTTCGCCGTAATTCGAATACATTAAATCTGTCTGTATTGACAATTATAATTCTAGCTTTTTAAGGAAACATTAATGAAAAAACATTCAAATATCAAATTGCATGAGACTGCGAATATTTTTAAGCAATTAACATTTTAAGCAGCAAAACTTTTTAATGACAATTACTTGAGCAATAAACTGAATGTCGTCAAAGATTTTTAAACTTTTTTCCTGATAAGCTATCGAGTTCAAATTTTGTAAACGTGTTGATTACGGATGAGAATACAATATAGTAAAACGAGTTTTATTAAATTCCATTTACATTTTTTTAAAAAAATTTAGTGTTGACACGATTTTTTGCCCGTGTTATCATTTGCAAAACAAACTATAAAAGTATCAAAACTTTAATGTTTGCACCAGCGTAAAATATTCTTTTAAATAAAATTTGTATGAAATTCTTAACTTAAATTCTGATTTCTGGGCGAATTATTGAAAGTCAGAAAATGTTTTCGATTATTTGCGACATTTATTTGAAGTAAAAAAAATGATTATTCATTGTTATTCATTTTTATTAGAAGTAAAAAAATGGTTATTCATTGTTGAAATATGATTTTTTTTAATTTAAAAACTTCATTGAAAATATATTATTAAGACTAAAAAGATAAACATTTTTTGAAATTTTATAAAATAAGCTTTTATTCAAAACTTATAAATTTCTTAATAAGCCAAAAGCAAAAAAAAATTATGGCATAGTTTAATGGGAACAAGAGATTAATTAAGTTTCCTTACAATAATTATGTGCAATTTATATCACGAGTCATAAACGTGTACGCACTTAAATAACGAAATCAAATAGTCGAATCGCAATGTCAAAAATATATCAAGGGCGTCACATTTTTTTTAATTATTCATGATATAAATTTGTAAATGAATTTTTTAAAGAATATTGTTTAATCTCTTATCCTTATTAATATATATAACAAATTACGGTACTTTCCGTTATTGGGTTCGGATTGAAAAATGCATGTATGTATGCATGTATATATGGATGTATGTGTTCATGTATGCGTGTCGATATATATGTACGTACGTATGTACCTGTTTGGACATACATGCACACAGACACATACACACGACGTGCACACATACATTCTTGAATCCCTTCCGATAGAAGAACAGTATCTGAATTACTTTCCTTTTTTAAGTTTATTAATCATTTTATGAGTTAAAAATAAAAGCTTATTCTGTAAAAATCTTTATTTTTATTTTTTTATTTCTTAAACAACTTCTAAAACAAATTCTTAATTCCTCTTCTATTAGCTTTCTAAACTAGTAACAAATTTCTTGTTTCTTTAGAACGAGCGTAAGGTCGTTATAGAGTTCTCCCCGCGCTATTGAGGGTCATTACCTATTGTCGTCAGGGTTGGAGCGATGCATGTCCGCTTAGGCATATGGGGGTGAAAGTGAGCACAAAATCAACTGTAATGGCACAAAATCAACTGAAAAGAAAAAAAATGCCATCAGATCATTTCTAGTAAATTATGAGGGAAGAAAGTCTCTATTAATATGAAAAGGAAATCTTAGAAACATTCCTTTTGCCTCTGAAATGGAAATCGAACTTTCCTGTCATGCATCCAACAAGAGTTCTGCCCTCGGCAAGTAAATTACAGAAAGATAAGCACACCATTATGTGATTAGTTTATGAGTTAATTTGTTAAGGGAATAAATCGCTTGAAGTCTTGAAAATAAAACGGAATTAAAAGAAAATTTGCATCAGAGTGGCAATAATATTAAGTTTAACATCATGATTTACAGTATTCTCTAAAATTCATACTGTTGAAATCTATTACAAGCAAAACATTTATATTTCACTAGGCTTTCAATTTAATAAATTAAATTAAATTTGAAATGCAGAATTAACAATAACAGTTTAGCCATTTCTGAGATGAAGAGAAGAATACAGCGCTTAGTGTTAAATATTTCAAAGACCTTTCCTGATAAACAGTTTGTGAAGGGAGATAGAAATTGCCTCCCTCTCCTTTTTAGTTTCCTATATTTGTTACTTTTTCCATATTTCTAAAGGTCAAGTAGAAGAATTTAAGTATACTTTTTTTCATTTTGTAGATGAGGCAGTTAATTGTAGAAACAGCAGAAAGACTACATATATAAAAAAAATTTCCGATTTTAAATTAATGACTGGTGTAAAAAAAGGGTTAGAAAACAATGAATTAGAAAGCCAGTGGCAGTATTATGGAACATTTTTGTAACAGCATTGAGACAAAACTTTTAGGCAAGAATTTATTTAGTTTAATTAAAAGATGATTTTGAACTGAAAAAGTATAATTTATGCACAATACCTATTGCAATAAACACTTAACAAATTCAGTAAACATTTTAGAACTTTCTTTACATTGCCTCCAAATATAAAAATTATAGAATATTTAGGTACCTAAATTTAATTAAAATCCCTTTTCTCAACAAAGTATTTTGTCTGTTTGTACACTGATTTATTCGTTTAGACAGGTTTAAAAAAGAGTGCCTGTCTAAGGTCTCTGTAAGGGAAAATGCCTCACATTTGCACTACACCAGGAAAACTTGCGAAAGTTTCCATCCATTTTGCAGAGTTCGGTACCTAAATCTAACTATTAATACTCTCTGCAGTCTGAGTCTCTCGTTCAATAGTGAGCCATTCATAGATTAAGGTAAAATAAGACGCCGAACAAATGTGAGTGTATGAACAAGAGTGCGACTTTCGGTGTGTTGAGAATTATTTAACTACTTGATTAGGAATGTTCGATGAAAAGCCCCTGTCAATAGCTACTGCTTTTAAATAATTAATCAATCAATTAATAATTTAAATAATTAATTAATCAATCAATAGACATCAGTTAGCTATAAAATTGCACGTATTTTACAGAAATTTAACTTTCGGGTCGTTATTCTCTCAATAAAATTCCGAGTTCCATACTTAAGGAGTATTTCCGGAGTATTTACAGGTTTCCTTGACAGTGTGCTTTAATTTACATTGTTCAAAGTGAGACAGCCTTAAAATTTCTCGTTTAAGGAACATGAGACATATGTTAGGAAAAAGGAAACACGGAAGTCCTCTGTTGCCCAGCATTGTTGTTCCGAAAATCCCAATTTCAATTTTTCTGCAGCCAAAATTATTCAAAAAACATCTTCCATTGGTGAATTAGATTTTCTAGAGGTGTTTCACATTCAAAAATATCTTTCTGTTCTAATTAATGACTATAATTCCAATCCATCTTCACCTTCAGCCATTAAGGAAATTATGTTTTAGTTTTCTTGCTTCATCAATAGATGGTGCCAGTAGCTTAACTCCTGTCCAACCACTCTTACCTTATCACTATATCTTATCTCGTTCATATGCACTTTGGCAGCTGAGGCAGGTGGTTCGATAAAACCATCGAAACCAGTTTTGTGAAAACTTGCAAATATAACTCTGATTTTTGTTGTTTGACTACTAAATTAACATTCACATATTATTAAACAAATTTGCTATTTCAAATCAGGCAAACCAAGGGTGCTGTTTTGCTCAATTTTAAGTATCACAATGGCGTGTTTCTCTTCCAATTAAAAATCACTTTATTAAATATCAAGAGCAAAGTCTTTGAATATTGAGTCTGGGATATATTATTAATGATAATTGTAAGAATGTGTTCGTCTATTTTTTATTTTATTATTTTTTATTCTTGTTTATCTCTACAAGTTTTTATTCAGGACAAAATTCTATGCTATTTTATTGTTAAGAAACTGTTAAAACTCAAAACTGCTTTTTGTGGGCATGCCACTTTTTAAAGTAGTTCGGTCCAGGATATTGTCATGGCAGATAGAAAAGCAAGAAGCAGTCTTATGTACAGGACTCAAACAGGACTTAAACTGAATGTAAAGTATTCTTTATTTAATAAATTTCTTTTGGAACTGAAATGTAAGCAAATGTTTTGATTATGTAAAAGTACGTGCAACTTGCGCGACGGAAAGGAATTTCAAAAGTCGAAGGTTGACTAGGATTCGAATTTATGACCCAGATTCTCGGATTGTTGTGCTACATATATAGCAAAACAGCATGAATGGACGAAAGACTACCTGCAAAATTTGAATGTAGCAATGACGTTCACATGCACACTGCGCAAAAAAAAAAAAGAGGGGACAGTTCTATATCTCCCGTTCTACTGGGCCGATTGACGAAACTTCAAATTGCGCTTTTCATGTCTGGAAAGCGCGACTTAGGATATGTATTAGATTTATTGTAGCATTGTTCTAATATAGGTAGTTTGACAAAAAATCGAAGTTTTTCTGAAACGACATGCCAATTTTTTTCCATATTTCAATTCTACGACTCAGTTATGCCAAACTGCTAAGTTTTGTAAAAATCGCAGGAGTAGTGCTTAAAAAAATTGGCTTTCAAAATTTTCAATGTTAATTCAATTTGGTATGTACTTATTAATATATCTTTTTTTATGAAACTTATTTGATTCCTTCCTACATAGTTAGAAATTTAGGTTCATTCCAAATAAAATTTACCAATTTTTTTATGATTTGTTTTTAAAATTTGTATTTTTAAATAATCCTTATATATGTTTCAAACAAAATTTTGAATTATAACCTATAAAAGTTCTAGTTATCTTAAAGTATTTCTAAGTGTACCTGCAAAAAATTAGTTTTTTATTCAAAATTTCGGAAGATATACGTGAATTTATACATTGGCGCGTTTTGAAATTTGGCATATTTGTTGAAAGCGATAATAGCGGAAATGTGGTTTACGCAGTTTGTTAAAATTATTTGAAAGTAAGAACGATGTGACTTTTTTCCGCTCATCCACAATGTAAAAAGGTAAGAACGATGTGCCTTTTTTTTCCTCTCCTGCACAATAGAAGGAAAAGGGGAATAGGTTGCCATAAATTAAGAAATTCGCCAAGTGAATTATTCTGGGCTCAAATTGAAAAAAGCGCCAAGTTAAATTTTTGAATTTCTCCGTAAATTTCGCACCAAATTTTACAAAATTTAATACTTAGGCATAATTTGAGCCGTAGAATCGAAATATGGAAAAAAAATTGGTATGTTATTTCAGAAAAAAAAACAATTTTGTTTCACAATACATATATTAGAACAGCGCTATATATAAATCTAATCCATATACTAAGTCGCGCTTTCGAGACATGAAAAACGCAATTTGAAGTTCGTCAATCGGCTCAGTAGAACGGAAGATATAGAACTGTACTTCTTTTCTTTTCTCGCAGTGTACGTGCAGCTATGTTCTGGATTTGAGTCCCAGTCATAACAGAGACCTTATATAATATGAAGAAAATAATTTACAGCAGTAAGGCTTCTCAAAGAATGAAAAGTATGAAGACTCTTGTAACCAATATGTAATGGTAGATGTAAAGGTAAACTAAGTTACTTTAAATTATTTAGTTCTTTAGGGCGAAAAGGACAAGAAACTAGTATTTGACAATCACTACTCTAAAATATGCTGCACCATTTTTATTTTCATAAAATTATTAAATCTTTGGAGATTAAGATTTTAAACTTCTAATTATTCTGTTTACGTTAATTACTGTAAATTGAAAGGATTAAAAGAATTATTAAGATTTTGAGACAGAACAGATAACTCCTGCCAAACCTTGTCTTCATGGAAGAAAATATCTAGTGCAAAACTAATGATTACCGGAACGCTGCATTATTGACATTACTATTTTAATCTTTTGTAGAACAATTTTGTGCAAGGTATGCCTGCCAGTTCTCACTTACTGACATTAACTTCAGTTTAAGAATCAATAAAACATATCGTATTTGCATTGTAAGTTATGTTTAACTTTCTTTATTTATATAATAATTAAATTAGTGCGGTTAAGAATAATCAATATGTCCAGAAGAGCTTCGTCGATTGTCTCATTTCAGCTGATTAGTATGCTTTATTTTAAAAAATAAATTTTTCACGTAAATGGAACAAATAGTTCTTTGAAGCCATTTCGACGAAAAATAAAATGCCAAAAAAAAAGACAAAAAAATAAATGGACACCTTTTCTTGTTTACGGAAACTATATTTACTTAGTTGCCATTTTATATTAATTCGCTTTTAAATTAAGTTTCTAGTGTTTGCCTTTAGCTGGGAATTATTTGTACTTACATGTTAAGAAGTTCTTATTATATAAATAGCAAAAAATAAAAAAATCTTAATCGCATAAATCTTACGCGGCATGGTTAGAAATATTTTGAATTTAACAAAAAGGATAAAGATTTATAACTTCTGCCCAAACGTATATGAGAATTTGATACTCTTTTTATCCGAGTATCTTCTTTTATTTATTTACTTTAGACATTTCTTTTCGCCTTATGGATTTAAATTTCCTAAACGAAGAACGTCTAAAGTATTCAAATAATACGATCCTGTTCAAATGATTTTCAATTAATTGCTAAATAAAAAAGGCATAAGTTGAAGACTACGTTATTATACATGTAGATAAACTTGTGAGAAGTTTTATGATTCCTTGCTTAGCTTTGTTTGTCATAATCTTTCCTGTATTCATTATTATCTGAATTATTGTTGCCTTATTGGTGTTATTTTTATTTTTGTGTCCAGTTTTGCTGTTGCGCAATATGATGGTAATATTACCTTAAGCAATGACAACAAAGAATTTTAATTTTTACAACCTTTGAAATTAAAAAAACAGCCAAAAAATTTTTGTAATTTTTTTTTCATTTAAAAAAAAACAGAAATAAGTGATATTTCTATCACCCAAGGATTTCATAAAATAATTTTGATCACTCTGATTGTGTGATTAAGACTTATATTAAAATAAGTGCTCTTTAAAATGGAAAATTTTTAATTTGCCTGCCAAACTTGGAACCAAATAAAACTAAAATGTAATTTAATAAATTAGTGTGTACTCTAGAAGTTATTAAAAAGCGAGGTTTTCCAGTTTTTGTTCTTGGATAAAACGAGATATTTAAAGATGCACTTGGTAAAGTTGTAACGTGTAGAAAATGTTGCTAGTTCGTTATAAATGATGCATTTGTGTTGACACACATGCGTGCTTCATGCATTTGAGTTGAAATTTACAATTTAATTTATAAATTACATTTATGCCTAATAAAGCTAGGAGCGTAACTAGCTCCTTACCAACGGTACGTTTGGTTTATGATACAACCCTTCAAAAAAAATTGAGGTGTATAGTGAAAGGAGTCGACATTACGAAAACTGTTATTAAATAAAATTAAAAAACTCTGATTAGATTTGCTTATAGAATAGGTGTTTTTCCTATCCTTGTCAGGATAACTACATCATTTTCGACACAATATTTCACTGCAATTATTTGAAAACTGAAATTTGGCATTTTACCAATAAGTCCTCAAACGTATTTGTTAAGCTGTAAGATATAAATATGGACTTTTAAATGAGATATTATTAGTGTTGAATAGCATATGTATGTCTCAAACATTTGATTTAAGGTGATAAATTCACTTCTAATGATTTCGCGTAGAAGAAAAAAATATATTTTTGTTGATTTCTAAGCTGGGTAACGGAAACGGCACTAGAAAATCGCTAGGTATGTGTGCGCTAATATTCGATATCTTTCAACAATGTCGGTTACCATAGTAGCATTCCCTTTCCTCATGTCAGAAACATAACTGGTTCAATCCATGACATCATCTCCGAGGTCAGGAATGCGCCGCTAAATAGCGTCGTCAGGAGGGAGATTTCTATCACATGCCGCGTCAGCTTCGTTGATGGTTATTAACCGTTCTGTCTCTAGGCATTATAGTTCATAATTAATATTATTGACGTCTTACATGATTTCAAATTATATCGGTCACTAATCTATTCTGAAGCGCGTCCGACAGTTGCTTGGAACTATTTCCTGTACCTTTAAGTACACAAATATCCGAGATCTTAGTACCACCAATAGAAAAATGAATGTTTCTTCATTCATAAAGGGAGATATAATGATCAGTTCTAGGTCAAATTGTTCCAATTTAAAAGAACAAATGAGCGAAACATTGTTATAACATTGGAAATTCTTCATATCTGGATTTAATTCTAATCTTACGCAACTGAAAGATGTTACATCTGCTCTCGTGTAACATCTGGTATCAGCATTAAAAGGCTGTACAGAACGTACATTTAAACCTCTTTTTGTGCGGCCTTTTTTTGTGCGATTTTTATTTGTGCGAATATTTTTGTGCAATTTTTTTTGTGCGGTAGTACTCTGATAATATGAACTACTAGTACCCCCCAAAAAATCGCATAAATAAAAAATCTCACAAAAAAGACCGGACAAAAATAGGTTTGAGTGTATTCTAATCTCATTTTTCCCGCCTCACGAATTTCCAAATGATTAAGACCAATGAATACTGAGAGTTCGATTCGAGTTATGTCTTAGGCGAGTGGGTTGGTTCCGTGTTTGGTTTTCGAGATTTTACCTATGTATAACACGAATGCGAACCAGTTTTACTCAAAAGGATCTCCACGAAAGCATTCCTTTTTACGCTGATAACCGTTATCTGCTTTTACATATTCGAACAACCTAAACTAACTTAACCTTACTTACCATTCTTCAGTGCATTCTAATGTAATTATTTAGAGGAAGAAGATTTCTTTTTAATATTTAATCATTGTATGAAAACATTTTGGAAGTCAGGCTTAATATTTAGCCTGTCACACGTCTTAAGCTTCTCTCAGTCATCATCATTCATCTAAAGATATAATTAATGCATTGTTCGAAATTATGTATTCTTACACCCACAACAAATGTTAATACTAAAAATTACTTATGGGAAGAAAAACGTAAGGGTATTTGTAGAAGATCTGAAATGTGTGTTGCATAAGAGATTTCTCCTAAGAAAATTATTTCAAGAAGAAAGTCTCTTCATATACTTTACTGCAGGAGAAAAGAAAATGCATTCTGAATTAGAGGGGATAAACATTAGTCGCTCTTGATTAAATTTTATTTTTACATAGAACTGTGGTTTCCTTCATATAAAAATTAAAAAAATGCCATATTTAATGAGAAATAAGAGGTATTGCTGAAAATACAAGTCTATTAATGCGATTCATAAAAACGTCGGATTTGATTAATTAATTATACTAGTCAAGGTTTCTAACAAATTATGTAAATTGATTCATAAACATAAGAAAAAATATGTGATTTCTGTCGTACAGCATTTTAATATTAACAGATAAATGTTAAAAAGGCTGTGCATTTCTTAAAGTGACTTTAAGTTCCGACTTTAGTAGTTGGAATAAAATGTAATTTCGCGACGTTCTCTAACCTGTAAGCACGATTACGTCATCTAGACTACCTCTACCAATTCCTGCGTCAAAATGGCCTGTTTAGAGGCGAAATCAAAAGATAACATTATGTCAAGATTGCAGAGAGCTTCTGGTTCATCCAAATAGGCAGTTAAGAAAATTTCTGTAACCTATATTTAGAATAAGCAGCTATTTGCATTAGAAATTTTTCTTGTTGAGCTGTTGCTCAATTCAGCGGTGAAGCCTGCAAAAGATGAAATACAAAAGTATTTTTAATGGAACTATGAGTTGTTTATAGGATATAACTAGATCTTAGTGAAGTACCTCTCTGATTTAAGCAAATCCCTTTAACAGTTCGTAATTCATTTGAAGGAACTGTGTATAGTTGAGACCTCTGAATACTGGTAATTCAACCCGGTTCCAGCTCGACTGAACGAATTGGCTGCATGGATAAATTTCGCGTTTTTCCATGTGTGTAATGGAAATATGAGCCATTTGCCTTAACGTCCTCATCGAAGGCAACCCTGTCCTTACACAGATAGTCCTTATGTGCTTTGCTATATTCAAATAACCTAATGTAACCTGAAAGAACCTATTTACTGAATACTTCTGCATTTCGATAGAAAGTATTAGTAGTTATTAAATACGCAGGATAAATATTCCTATATAGTGATCATCGAACGTGATTATTTGGAAAACCATTCCGGTATAGATCTTGATATTAAAAGCTTAGCATTGGTCGAGGATTAAAATTTACTCAAGTCCTGAAATACATTGTTTGGGAAAAAATAGTCTTAATTTTTAAATATAAACATAAATATCAAAGCGCTGGTCGGAAACATAGTTACAAAATTCTGCTAGAAGCTTCTCGTTCAATGGATTTTATTCTCTTAGGGTCCCCTGCACTTTTGCAGACGCTGAACTTCCATTGTCTTCTAAGAAATTTCAGCTTCTCTTCGACGTCTAAAAGGTAAAAGTACTCGTATTTTTGTTCGAAGTTCAGCAGCACTTTGTGTAAAGGCATCGTGTCCAAATTTAATTTAAGTTAATCCATAGCAGCTGACGTTTCTGCAAGAGCGACTAAAGTGGTCAGCTAATTCGCCTGACGAAAGCTGCGGACAAAATTTACATTAACAGCATTGAAATTTAAACAGATAACACAGTTGCATTACATGGATGAGAAGATAGCTTTTGACACCACTGTGTATTTGTGAAAGCTTATAAGGTATTTCTCCCGCCATCTTCGCATGCCTTCGTGGTGTAGTTATCAGCACACTCTAAGCGTAACCGAGCGGTCCATGGTTCGATTCCCGGCGAAGGTGTTGCTGATTTTTCCTTTTTCCAGCTTTCAAAATTACCTAATGTCTCTACAAGTGGCGCTCTAACTAAAAGGTGGTGGAGGATGATTCTCCAACACGACGATTTGGCGATTGGGGCCCCTAATCCTCAGTCGCCCTTTAAAAGTGATAGTATATAAGGTATTTCTCCCGCCTTCGTGGTGTAATGGTCAGCACATTCGACGCGTAACCGAGAGGTCCGTGCTTCTATTCCCGGCGAAGGCGTTGCTAATTTATCATCTCTCCTGCTTCCGAAATAACTTAATGTCTGTACAAGCTCATAAGTTAGTTGCTTTTGCAACTGTCCCTAAAATGTGCGGCAGTAAAGATTTGTTTATTCCATATAAAACAAGTATTGATTTAATTAATTTGAACATATATTTAAAACATAGCTTCTTTCCCCTTTTATTCTATTGCAAACACTATGTTAAAGCCTGAAAAACGCTACTTAAACGCAGAAGCTACAGGACAAAAAGAAACAATTATTTCGATTATGTATAGAACTTGTAACTTTTCTTTTGGCAGCAGAAATATTTATACCTTAATATAAATTTGTCTACTACAAATAATTAAGGATTAATTAAGGATAATTAAGGATTTATTTATTATCTGAATACATAAGAAACTATTCAATTTTTGTTGAGGTCTTATAAAATTATTTTATTTTGCTAAACCTATAAGGTATTTCTCCCACCTTCTTCGCATGCCTTCGTGGTGTAGTGATAAGCACGCTGGTCACATATTCCAGAGGTCCGTGGTTCAAATCACGGCGAGGATGTCGCTCATTTTTCATGTCTCCTGCTCCCAAAAAATACCTAATGTCTCTGCAAACGTACCGAATGCATAATTAAAACTAAAGCGTAATAATGTATACTAGAGCTTAAATACGAAGTTTGTCCCTTAAAATTTCTCTGAAATTTCCGAAATTAAATTTGAATGTTATGCCAAAATGTTTCGCAATTTTTGAGTTCCTGACTATTACGTTCTATTGCCTAAATTGTCTAATGTCACGATAGCAAGAACATACACTTTTATGAAATTTTACCAGTGAAATTGAAAACTATGCTGGCTAATATTTCATGTCACAAGTTTTATTTCCTTCGAAAATAAAGAAAATAAAAAAAAGCTCTTCTAATGTTCAGTCGATTAACTAATCATTTTGCATCTGGTTACCAAGCCGCAGATAAATACCATGTTGAGAGCTATTGTTCACGTGAATGAAAAACTGAAGTTTAGAATGATCTCAGGTGATTTCCCGTAGATATTGTATTGCATTATTTGGATTATGGAAAGGCACTCGAGGCTATCTGCGTAGCGCGAAGGGTACCTGTGGGAGAATAAGCTTTACAAAAATTGGCTCGCATTCAAGATACATGAAGGAAAACCATGAAAAGGCCCATTGCAGTCAGCTCATTCCCCGTTGCTTGAACCCGGGATTTACCACATTTCACCTATCCGACAACTTCATTGACTATTGCTTTTGATAACTATTTCTCTTAATAAATCTAAGTGTTTAAGAGGTTCTAGCCCTCTGTCTCGAGCAAAATTTCTTAACAGGATTCTATGCAATACAGTGTTAATAAAAATTGCTTAAAATTGCACTTATTATACACTCACGTTTGTGAAAATTGCAACACCAAGAAGGAATCGTCATAATTGAATGCAATTTAATACACAGTTGAGTGGTAGTGGTACAAATAAATGATTAAATGTTCAAAGCAAACAAACAAGAACAAGAGATCAGAATCAGTATTTTGTGTGGCCACCACGCGCCGCAATAAGTGCTGCTACACGACGTGGCATGGAGTCAAACAAAGTTTGAATGTCTGACTGAGGAAGAGCATTCCATATCGTTTGTACGCGTACCCAAAGTTCGTCTGCAGACGCAACAGGACGAGGATCACGAGCAAGACGCCGACCAATGACATCCCACACATGTTCAATTGGCGACATATCCGGGGAACACGCAGGCCAAGGAAGAAGCTGTACCTGCTGCGCTGCAAAGAAGGATTTAACAATCCGAGCAGTATGAGGGCGGGCATTGTCCTGTTGAAATACAGCGCCTGGCAAGCTTTGAAGGAAGGGAACAGCTTCGGGCTGTAGAACTTCACGGATATACCGGTTGCTGTTCAGATTGCCCACAATTCGTAGCAATTGAGATCGTCTATGATATGCTATGGCGCCCCAGACCATAACTCCGGGTGTTCGTCCACTGTGGCGTTCGATAATGCACTCCGGAAGGTGGCGTTCACCGGCATAGCGTCTGACACGAATGCGGCCATCATGGTACCACAAATTAAAGCGGGATTCGTCAGAAAACACGACATGCTGCCAATCAGCACGCCAGTCTCTATGCTGATTGGCCCATTGTAGCCGCAGGCGGCGATGGTCGTGCGTTAGGGGGATCCTGTATAAAGGAGTCCGTGCGCGCAGTCCACACTGCAGCAGACGTCTACGAATTGATGAAGCACACAATGAAACACCTGTAGCTATTGACCACAGTGCTGCCAATTGTCTAGAGGAAGCTGTACGGTCCGTCCGCGCCATGCGGACCAGGTGTCTATCATCGCGAGCTGACGTCACATTTCGGGGTCCACTCCCGGATTTCCGAGTTGTCCGACACTCGTCCGTCCACTGCTTCCAAACGCGCATCACTGTGCTGCTGTTACGCTGCACACGAGAGGCTACTGCACGATACGACAATCCAGCTTCACGAAGGCCGATGATTCTCCCTCGTTCAAACTCTGTAAGTTGTTCAAATCTCGCTCTCTTTCGTCGACGAGGCATAAGTACAGATTGAGTTAACGTTTACCACTAGCAGATAACCACCGATAACCATACACGCCTCGCTACAGCCGTCTATTTATTCGGATCCATCAGCCGTTCAGAGGGCGCTGCTCAGCATACGCATGCGCTACGGATTTGCAATTCTAATCATTTGCATATCATGCGCTACTTTGCATTTCCTGAAAATTTCAGATCACTCGCGTAAGTCCTTCATGGTGTTGCAATTTGCACAAACGTGAGTGTATAATAATTCAGAATTCGGATTTTAAGCTTATTACATTAGAAGTGCTTATGAAATTTTTACTCAGTATGCAACTTTTTGCGATTAAATTGCTTTCCACATGTTGCATTTATACCTGAATGGTACAAAATTAGCATAGGCATGACACTGCTTGTCTTGCTTATCAGGGGACAACATTTAATGACAAAATGTAATAAACGTGTTTCTGCCATTTACCTTCTTTTTAAATATTTTAAAGTTTCAGAATTATAAATGAAAATATTTAGTAGATAATTAGAGTGCTTAAAGGGAAATGAGAATAAGACGAGCAAATTTCACTTTTGGATATTTGCTTTTCACTCTTAGGCTTGAAAAACCTCATAGAAAATAAATTATAAGTCTTAAAATAAATATTAATATGAGTATAATACACAGGCTTTAAAACTTAACGAAAAATTACAAAAATAGCGATAACGCGTCCAAAAGTAAGCCAATCCGTTTAAATTTGAAAATAAGAGCTGTTCAGTAAACCTGCAATATGCAAATTAGTGGGGTTGCAATCGCAATGCGTCATCTGCGAGGAGAATGAATTGCATGCCTGAGAGTAACCCTGTAAATTTCGCTGTGATACTGAAGTAAGAAATCTGGAATAGCAATGAATCCAGGCATCATTTAACCGAAGAACTGGAATGGAGTGTTATTGGAAGACCAGAGGCAGGAGAAAGCAGACAGGAGTCGCCGGATTGCTAAATGTGAGTCCTTCTGTGGTTCATAGACTTTGGCAACAATTTCTAACAAACGATTCGGCATCCAAGAGGTTCAGCCGAGAACGGCTTGCAGCCTTCAGAAGGTTGATGTCAACGCTTCCAGTCTGGCTCGGTCTCGTACCACAGGAAATGCTTTCACCAAGGAATTTTTGAAATTTTCATACGTATATGTGGGGCTTCCTGGTTACCCCAAGAGATTCTTTCCAATGCACTTGAACCAACTTAGCGCTTGGCCCTTCAAAACGCTGGTAGCGAGAGCGACTTTCTGAAATTCGTGAACTGGATATAGCATGAAGTGGGAGTCTAGCTTTTCCAGGAAATTAATTACGGCTGTCTTGCCGTCAAAACTTTCCGCTGGCTTCATGGCTGCTCGCATGGTTTGTAAGATGTAGCCAAATCCTTCTAAGCCAGGAGGTGCTATCTCAGGATTCTGATCTGGAACAGGGAGCTGAAATGAGCTTTGTTCTGGTGTAGATACTGTGCTGCAGAATAACTGCACTTGAAAGGGATTTAAAATCCTCTTTTATTAAATCACTATTATTTACACACTTCCCAACTCGGGAGGGATACAGAAAGTAAAAGACCACACTTGGGCCTAACTTAACAATCAAATAATATTTATACTAAACCTAAATAGAAATTTAATCAAACTTTGCTCACAGAGCAAATCGCGGAGTTGGCCTCTAACTAAATGGTGCGTAGCAAGAAAATACTAATACTAGCGCACTTCAATTTATTTTAGTATGCAATAACGTAGTAAGCACTATGGCTTATAATTTTAGCTGCTAGCTGGTCAGGCGAACGTCGAACAGAATGACCGTGATCTGAGACTAGAAGCTCTCTCACACTTAGAGGTTTCTACCTCTGGTTTAAATAGTACTTGGCTGTACTTCAAATTAGCATAAGCTGAAAACGCGCGCTTCTTCTGACGGGAAGTTGAAACAGAGAAGAGATAGAAAGATTTAAATTAAAATAAAACTTTGTTAGTTTAACTAAAACCTTACAAGTAAACTACTTTTAGACTTATCTTTTTCTTTGTGTGCCGCCAAATTTTGAAATCTTTAAAAGCGTGCGGCGACAGAAAAAAAGGTTGAGAATCACTGAACTATGGTTTCAGATGCAAATAAGAGAGAGATACCTCTTACATCAAACAAACTTTATGAATAAATAGGAATTTCAAATTGAAATTTTAGAAATAATGCTGTAATATTTTACGCATCATAAGTGAATTTTAAGCCTTCCTCAAACAGACATATGTTGCCTTTAGTTTTCACCATAATAATGAAATAATTACATAATTTTGAGAATTTTCTCTCCACTTCCAGACACATTACAAAGCAGATTTCCTTTTCAAAAGACATTTAGTATGATAAACAGCAGATTATTCTGTAGAGGACGCCACGCAGTGTGTAAATTGCCCATGCTTAAATTAAAGTCAATAATTTGACAATTAACGAGCGTCTAGCTTCTTAAAAGAAAATTTTATTTACCAAGAATTTCTTTTTTTTATCATATTTCTCGCTTTCTAAATCAGTATGTTATTCATTTTTTAATTGAAGCAATTCATCGCTAGCAATTAAGAAAACACTTTCTTAGTATGCAAGGATGATTTAAATCACGAAAGTTCTTAAGTTTCTTGTAATCTAGAACTACTCAGACTCTATTTAAATTTATTATAATTTTGCGATCTATACCAACTGCCCTCATATTCGGTGAAAAATATACTTTATTTAACCTCACAAGCACCTGAAACATTTCAATCTATTAAATAAAAAATTCCATCCCTTAACATAATTTGAATCTATGAAATGAATATTTCCCTAACTTAGTTTGGGAAAGCCACACTGAACGAAGGTGTGATTAAGAAAGATGGATTATAATGTTTGCAAATCGACATTTTTCTCTTTACTAATTCGTTTTCCTGCCCAGCACTTCCCTGTTTCTTACAGTTCATCAGTACTTGATAGTTAATTAATTTCTGCGGTCAATATTGTAAGTTAAAAAGACTCTGTCAATAAAGAAGTGTCCCTTCAAATAAAATTTTGATAGCGCATTCTTTGTAACATTATGTTAAAACGTACATTACGTAGATGCGTTAAAAGACAATTATGACCTGAACATTTCTGCTTAATGAATTTTTGCTCTCTTAGCCGTACTTCATAATATCGACATATCTGGGGCCTCGATATTTGCGACTTTAATTTTTCAGATTTATTGCTATTGATAGGCGTTAAAGTGGAGCACAAGTTTGCATTGTATGAAAGCCATAAATTAAAAGGGTCTGAACGTCATGAATAATCTCAAATAAAGAAAAACTCTGAACCTCTTTGGCCTGATTGAAATGTTAAAAAATGTTCTTAACATGCATTCATTAAACCGGTTATAATTTCTTAACAGATATTTGGAAATTCTTTAAAAAATATTTAAAGTAACTCAAAGTTCTTTGTCAAACATAATGTACCACAATTATTTCTACCTACACGTCCATTCAAAATAAAATTAGTCCTCCGATATTCCTATATTATGAGGTTAGAAATTTTATCCTAATAAATATTCTGGAGGTAAGATTATGAATCTGGTTCCTTGCTAAATATTGCCTCAAGCTCTTAAAATTTGGATTAAAGGTACGAAAATTGAAATCAAAAGATACAGCAATGAAAAGTGCATGTTAATAGACTGCAGGTCAAGTTCTTAGATTGAAATGTAAAGAAATGAGGGAATAAAATTCCTGAGGAGTAAATTATCGATGAAGTTGTTTTACTACTGGAATTTTTAACAGTACAATTAATTATTATTGTATAAAATCGAAAGCGAGGTATTTCAGCAATTTACATTTTAGTATTAAATGAAAATTAAATTCATAGCAGAGAGAAAATAAGAAAATTGTCTTTTACAAATTAAATTCTATTGACTTAGTCTAGTGAGTAATTAGGAAATTTTAGAAATACATAACAATAAAGTATTCTATTTTTGAAAAAAAAAAGCTGGAATGTTTTAGAAACTCTAATATTTTAATTTTTTTTACGATTGTTTCCAATAATAATGTGAGTCAATTTTGCAATTTCTTTAATAATTTCTCAAATTTTAGCTTTTTAGTTCATTTTCCTACTGAAAACCAGATATTTGTCCAGTTAATAATCCTTATCTATGTATCGAAAATTGGATGTTTACTTGGTCTCTAGGTCATAGCCTTAATTTTCAATTTTAGTTAGTTTTTTTAAATTTTTAACTGTTATTATGCAATTAAAATTGTAAAGCAATATAAATTAATAAAATATAATTAATAAATAGCAATTAAATTTAATAAATAACAAATAATATTAATAAAGAAATAATGGTTAATAATAATATAATAAATTTATCTCCAGATAAGAAATTGTATGAAACGCCTGAGTTTGGAAATGGTGTTTAAGAAATGATCAAAATTAATGACGATAATTTTACGGCGTCGCCCAGGCGGTATAGTGGTTAGGGGAGCCTACTGTGGTGTCGATACCATAGTCCGGAATCCCGGAGAAGACATGGATTTTTGTAAATGTATATCCTCGGTGCGGCACTTCAAATATGCGGCCAGCCGAAAGTTCTCTCCTGCGGATTGGTAGGAGACCCACGGATCCTCCTCCCCTGGATGCTCTCCCTCAAAATTGGGGGTGGAAAATAGAAGTCCAACCTCTGTTCGGAATAGGCTCTGGCAACCATGGTTCCATGTGATAATGGACACAAAAAAACAATTTCACGGCGAAGATTGCGTCTTTGAAAACTTTTACTTTGGGATTATTTTAGGGAAGTATTGAAGCATTAATTTTAATGTAAGGCATTCATAGACAGCCATTCTTAATCGTGCAAATAGAGGAATATTGATTGCTCTATTTGTTTTATTTTTGTTAAGAGGTCTAAAATTTTTTAATGAATATCGTTGGCAATATGTTTTTTTCATTGTGGCTACTTGATTTCTTCTTGAAAAAATATGTGCTTGAATTCTACCAATTTTTTCAACACTGAATAATATTGTTGCGTGCATACCGGTTCGTAATAGATTCAATGCACAAGTCCGAAAATAAGTTAATAAAATTTATACATATCACAAGAAATATGACAAAAGGCTGGATTTTTCCTCAAGGATTTTCATACAATATCACTATATCACGCAATGTAAACCTGAGCTATATTTTGAACTACTAAAACGCTAAACAGAACGCAATCCAAAGCGCAGAGAAAGCTAATCCGATTAACAAAATTACATCAGCTAAGTAAACAACACCAGCTCACAGAAACAATTGAGCTGAGATGTTTCTCTCCGGCTTTTATAGCTTTTTAAATAGGCCGCAAGAGACCGTTCTAAGCAATTTCTGGAAAGCAAAAAGAGTATAATTATAGTTACAACTAACGTAGTTATCAATTGCGTTTGCTCAAATTAAATATCAGTTGCATAGATAAACTTTTATTCAATATTAAATGCATGTGTTTTTGTATTTTTACTTTTACTGCGTAGCTTTCTCTTAAACTTTGTCACTCTCTGCATTGCACGAGGAAATAAAACAATTTTAATTATAATTCTACTACACTGTGAAATAAATTAAGAGAATTTGCATATTTTATCGAATTGCATGAAAAGAACTGAACCGAAGGAAAAACCGCTGCTTCTAGATAAAAGAAAATCTTTTACGGCAAATACGTAAGCGTACACGTGTGTGTAAGCGTGTAGCATTCATTATTTTAATTAACCAAATTATTTTTAGTTTGAACTTTCCTATCGAATTAGAGTGAGATAATGCAAATCGCATATATCTGTTAGCAGTTAAAAGGCAGGAGTTAACGAAGGGAAAGACAGAGCCTTGGATTTATCGCCGTAAGGCTGTGCGCGCAAAGATTTCCTCTGTCTACTGAAAGTTCGCCTTCATCATA
>KK115600.1:244199-268961 GCA_000611955.2 Stegodyphus mimosarum
TATCGCCGTAAGGCTGTGCGCGCAAAGATTTCCTCTGTCTACTGAAAGTTCGCCTTCATAGGCAATTTGCAATTACCAGTGTTTGCTAGTGAAATTCGCATAATTGCATTTCACTAAGAGTTAAGCTTCCCTCGCCGTCCTATTTAGAATTAAGTTAGGTATTGAATTTGTTAACACACTTTAGTTTAATATTATTTTAGTTCAGCCCAAGTAGTGGCTTACTCGCGATTTGAAGAGTTGTAAATATTTGAATTAAAGGGTCACTTTTAAACCCTCATTCCTGACTTTGTAGTTTTTCAACACTAAGGACATAGCCTAGATCTGCTCACTGTCCTCCACATAAGGTTTCACAGTTTATGCTCACGAAAAGAGTCAAGAGATTGAAGGAGAAACCTTACAAGCGGAGCCAGCAGAAAAACAGGCTTTATAAACGCGTGGAGGGTAAGACGAGTTGCGTTCGCTAGCACGCCTCGGCGAATTTCTTGGTGTTATCTTGCAGCAACCGGTTAAATTCACATTGGAACAGTAAAAATGAGTAACCATCAACGTTTAGATAATGGAATGGGGTGGCGAATTGTGGGGCGGCTAGAGGCAAGCCAATCGCAAGTCCAGATATGCAGAGAGTTTAGTTTAACGCCCAGCGTCGTGTATAACCTATGGAAACAGTTCCAGGATACTGGATCCATCGAGAGAAAACCTGGGCAAGATCGTTCAAGAGACACGACAGCCAGAAAAGATCGCTATTTGTCCATTTGAAGTGTAACAGAGAGGAACCATACGCCCTATTAACTCATTTCTTTTGTGACTTCTGCAATCACCGTTTCAAACCTTCAGACTGCCATGAGCGTTACATACGAACACGTGTGTCTATTATAACTGTTGAATATTTATTTTGTTTGTATTATATCAACCTATGTTCACACCAAATTTTATTAAAATATGTCGAGTAGTTCTGTAATATGAAAATTCTCTTAATTTCCTTCCTGTCTGACTAAATACGAAATTCGTAACAAAATGTTGAGACCTACAGAACAGAATTTTTCCATGAATGGGTAATTCGAACACTTTTTCACCACGTTTGAGAACTTTAAAAGGACCGTCGTCGGTGGGTGTAGTGCCTATCGTACTGTATCACGTCGCGCAAACACATGTAAACACGTTTTTAAATCTTTGTGAATAAAAACTGCTTTTGCTGTATGTGATCCAGTTTCTTTTGGTTTACATTGCTGCATGCAACTTCGAAGTTGTTTGACGTATTGCACAGGATCAGTTGAAACATTCGATGCATCGAAAAAATCGTCCGGGAGTTTAATGGTAGTTCCGTACACAAGTTCATCGGCCGAGTAACCGACCGTTTCTTTGAGAGCTGTTCTCAAACCAAGTAGCACAGTAGGTAGCACTTCTGTCCATTTTAGAGTGTCTTGACACTATAATTCGGCTTTTAGTGGACGATGAAATTCCTCAATTAAGCGTTTGCTTAGAGGATGATAAGCAGTTGTGCGTATATTCGTTGTACGCTTACTAGTTAGTTAGAGCCTTAAATAAAGAAGACTCGAATTGACGTCCTTGATCGGTTGTAATAGTAGCTGGCATACCAAAGCGGGCGATCCAGTTGGCGTAGAAGGCCTCCGCTACCGTTGTAGTTTGAATATCAATGATGGGAATAGCTTCTGTCCATCTAGTAAAACGATCGATAGCTGTTAGGCAATATGTGAATCCACTGGAAGGTGGGAGGGGGCCGATGACATCTAAATGAATATGATGAAATCGTGTAGAAGTTTCACTAAATGATTGTGAAGGGGCTGAAGTATATTTGTTTATTTTAGATTTCTGGCACGAAATACACTGTCTTGCCCAGTTCGTGACATCTTTGTTGATATCTAGCCACACGTACCGACTACGAGCTATTTTTTGCGTCGTTCAAATGCCCGGATGAGGTAAATTATGCAAGCAATTGAAACACAATTTTCGAAATACCTTGGGAATGTAAGGTCTTACTATACCAGTTGATATAATGACAATACATTTCTATTTCTGAATTTGGGAGGTTAATCTTTTTCCTTTGTAAAGAATTGTTAGCGTTAAGCATTTCTTTTAACTCATCATCTCTTGATTATGCTTGAGCAATTTCTTCATAATCAATGGGACCACTAATTTTAATTTCATCAGTGCGAGATAATGTGTCGACCACAATATTATCAGCTTCTTTAATGTACTGAATATCAGTTGTGAATTGAGAAATAAAATCTATTTGACGAGTTTGACGTGGAGAGTATTTTCCAGTTTTTGTTTGAAAGCAAATATTAATGGTTTGTGGTCAGTAAATGCTGTAAATTTGTGTCCTTCTAGCATGTATCTAAATTTGTGAATGGATGAGTACATTGCTAATAACTCTCTATCATATGCACTGTATTTTGCCTCAGTGGTTGTGAGCTTTCTAGAGAAAAATGCTAGAGGTTCGAGTCCTTGTTTAGTAACCTAATTTAAAGATCATCCAATAGCGTAGTCAGATGCATCGACTTGTAGGATAATAGATGCATTTGGTGAAAGATGTGCTAATAATGTAGCATCTGCTAACTGTTGTTTAGCATTTTCAAAAGCTTTACTAGTTTGCACAGACCAAGGAATTTTTCTCTTGTCATAATTTGTTAACCTTTTAAATATTCGCTGAGTAGTGCTTGAATATGTGCTGCACGTGGCAGATACCTACGGTAAAAATTTAGGAAGCCTAAGAACTTCCTTAAGTCTTTAACAGTTTCTGGTTTTTCTAAGTTCAGGATTGCGTTTAACCGTTCAGGTAATGGTTTAGTGGCATCCTTGGTTATCAAATGGCCTAAGGATTCTGTTTCAGGAACTCCAAAAACACATTTTGAAGTATTTAGCTTAAGTCCATACTCGTTTAGTTTGTGCAAAACTTTCGAAGTGTGTTGGTTATGAAATGTTTCTTTTTCTGTGAATACTAGAATGTCATCTAGGTATGTGTAACAAAAATATAGTCCTCGTAACACTTCGTGCATGAAACGCTGGAACGTTTGAGCACCATTTTTGAGTCCAAAATTTAAATAAGGAAACTCAAAAAGACCGAAAGGGGTAATTACCGCTGTTTTAGGTACGTGTTATTCATAGACGGGTATATGATGATAAGCTCTTTTAATGTCTAATTTAGAAAACACTGTTTTGCCATGAAGAGATTGAGCTAAATCTTGTGTATGTGGAATAGGATATGAATCGAAAATTGTAACTGAATTAAGTGCTATATAATCTCCAACTGGTCTAATGCCAGTAGGCTTTTTAGGCACTACGTGGAGAAGTGATGACCAGTTATTCTTAGAGGAACGACAAATTCCTTGTTCCATCGTAAATTCAAACCCCTTTTTTGTTTCCTGATAAACTTCAGCCATCTTGCTTTGGAATGGATTGGTTGTTCTTTAGTTGCAATATAATGAACTGTGTCATGTTTGATTACTTTGCTGTGAAAAGAAGGATTAGTTAGTTCGGGAAATTGTTTAAGAATTTGGTGATATTGTGAGCATTTTGAAACAGTTTTAACATTCAGTTGACTGTTGTGCTCTAATTTGCCGTTACTAGCGAGAAATGTTAATTTATTGACAATTCTTTTTTCTTTCTTTTCTCCTTTTTTTTTTTATTTTTTTTTTTTTTTTTGTAAATCGACTAATAATCCAAAATGAGTGAAAAAATCGGGACCTATAATGGGAATTGAAACATCAGCTATTATGAAATCCCATTTAAAGTTTCGCTTGAGATCGAAAGTTAAATTTAGTTGCTTAATGCCGTATGTTTTAATTTTAGTATTAATTGCAGCAAACAGCTGTAGAGTAGTAGCTGTGAGGCGCTTTCCTTTTTACACCAGAAGGCAAGAAATGTCGCTACCTGTGTCAACAAGAAATTGCATGTTTGCATCTTTGTCATATATATGTAATCTGTTGGATGTGTTCGCTGCTATTCCAGTATCCATGACTTGTTTCGGAATAGCAGCAGAATTTAGTTTTCCGAGTGAAACGAACATGGAGAAGCACATTTACGAGCATCAGCTTTAAACTTCTTATGATAGTAACAATAACCAGTGTTGGGAGGATTTGCGTGCAAATTCCGTTGCCTACTTTTTGGGCGACTGCGGTTAACGCGGTATCTTGGATTTTTATTGTACTGTTTCCGAGACATTTTTTCAACTTGCTTAGTGAGACTCTCTATTTGTTTGGACATTAAGGTTAGTGCTGAGCTTAACTTTGATTTTTGTTCAATATCTGATGCTGCGCAAACAGTGAGCTGTGCGTCATTTGGAATTTTCGAGACCTTATCTGCTATCTGGGATAGACTTCGGATTCAATTCTGCATTCGAAGTGGATAAAATTGCTTGCATATTTGAAGGAAATCTTTGTATCCACATATTTTTTAAGAAATCATCATGTATTTTGTTTGACGCTATCTCTTTCATTCGTTTCAAAAGAAAACTAGGTCTTTTGTCAACTAATTGTAATTCAGATAAAAGCTTACGGATCTGCTGTGCTTCAAAATCTTGGAACTCCGCGATCAGTCTGTTTTTTAAAGTTAGATATTTGTCCGTTTCAGGAGGTGCTAAGATTAAATCTGAGACATGTGGTGAGTTGATGTATTTAAATTTGCTACAATACGCGAAAATTTTGAGTTATCGTTGGTAATTGCAGCCAGATCAAATTGGATCTCACATTGCCTTAGCCATAAGGCGATATTTGATTTCCAAATGGGAGGTGTTATCACCGCTAGTATATGAACCTGATCAGGTATCGTTCCTTGCGGTTCCGTCATTTTCCTTGACGAAACAAAAGGAGAGAACTTGGTCTCAGCCTCTGAGGGGAGAAAAAGGTCAATAGCCTTCACCCGATCAGCTATGTTTGACCGCGTTATTTATAGGCAAGGCATAATAAGGGAAGAAAGGAAATAAACATAACCCGTGTTCTTGCTTTCGTCCGTTCGGTTCAGTGAAACAGAGTGCACTTGCGAAAATATTTTTTTTTGAAGAAGGTTGAATATAAAGCACACAGTAAGCACACACAAATTGCTGAAAATACGGTGCTGTACACAAAATCACTACACAGTTGTCACAGAACACGAACACTGTTGAAAGCGAGAATTAGATGCTTCTGTATGGGAGAAAACCTTTAGCGAAGACGGATGCCTTTTTTTTTTTGGATTTTCCGGGAAAAACGGAAGGGGAGTGAAGAATCTCGGCGTTAGGATTCGCTTCAGGACTGTTGTCACAGAGATTGGATTTAATGTGCACTTTGCGATTGATTTTAATTTACAATCCGCTTGATTTTAATTTACAATCCGCTGCGTTCCATCAGGCTGTATAAGAGGCGTTTCTTGGTATTAAATGTAAATTACACTTTCGAATTTTCCTTCGCATCGTTCTAAATTTTACAGTGTGAGCCAGTAAAAAAACAGAAACTGAAAATAGTTATATATGTCCAAGGGGTATTGACTCGTGGACAGCGGAAAAAGAAGTCTTTTTCATCAAAGGTACCATATATAATATGTGGAATGACAATGCACATTGCCTTTCATTCTCATCGTCCCTCCTCTAATTTTTGACCCATATCCTGTTCTTTCTTCTATTCGTTTTACATTACCACTTCTTTTCAACGTGTATCCCCTTTGAAAACACTTTGACCGTTTTCAGAAATGGAGTCCAAACATTTCTCAATATCGTAGGACAAAGACATTTGGCAAAATGTAAGAATGCATTTCTATGAGTAAAATTCTGCAGGAAGAAACAGCAAAATGCTTCAGTTTTAAGATAAGTATGTGCGTAATATATATGAAATTTAAGAATGGATTTTATAATTACATATATATATATATATATATGTGTGTGTGTGTGGTGTGTGTGTGTGTGTGTGTGTGTGTGTGTGTGTGTACGTATTTGCAAATCAGTTTATCAATATCGTATTTTTTTAGCCCAAAGGGGTGCTAGGAGAGAAAGGCTGTTAGTCTCAGAATGGCATTTTGTAGCGTTTCAGTATAAAGCGTGAATCAACTTTTTAATTATTGCCTCCGAATATTATAAATCCTGAATTATCTTTAAAGAAATTAAATAATGAAGAACAATCTGCATGAATATATGTATATTTCTCGCATTGTGAAAAAACGACAGTAACTAGAGCCATCAAATTCTGAATAACGTAATCGTCCACCCCAGCATGCGCACCCGGATACCCGAAATTTTTTATTTCAAATTTATTTTATTATCTCTTTCATAGTTTGTAAATCTTTAACGAATTTTTTATTATAAAATTCAACAATTTCAAAGCGAGGAATGGCAGCACTGTAAAGAACAAAAAAATTTTTATCTCCAGCGTGAGAGACTGTCAATCGGAAATGCTCGAGATACTCTTTTTATATATTTTATGATATTGCTGTTCAATTGAAATTTATATGGTTTAAATGCGAAGAACATGATATTTAATAAGTAAAGGTTAACACACAAAACGTCAAAAAAGTCCCTTTGGGCGTAATATAAAATCTGAAAGCTTTCGGATTTTATTTCAATGTTTATAATTTTATAATTCCTTTTCAAAGCTCAAATGGGAGTTAGCCCAGAAGGGCAATTAGTTTCGAAACGGGATTTTGCATCGAATCACTTTAAATGCCCGAATCAGTTTTCCGAACTGTTGCCACCAATATTATCGCCCTGTTTTATATTTAAAGTAATTAAATAATATAAACCTACATGAACGTATGTATGTTTTCCGCATTGCGAAATTACTTATAGTCAACAAATTTTGGATAACATGCTGTTTCTAAATATTTTTAGCCCAAAGTGAAGTTAGCCCAAATGCTCTCGAAACATGTACGTGTCTGTAAATGAAAAAATTGCCCGTTTGGACCTAATGTTTATTGTTTTCATTTTTTATTTATTTTTTGGTGTACAGAACCCAGTTTTGCATAACTTTTCAAACAAATGATTTGAGCCTACATTATTATCTTATTTTTTATAAAACGTTTCAGAAAGGTATTTAAAATAAATGGATATAAATAATGTTTTCAAATTAAAGAAAGTGAGTAACTGTCAAAGGAAAAAGTGAAGCAAGGAGTATAAAACATTTCCACGGTTCGTATTTTAAAAATAATCTAACTAGCTTATTATAACATAAATGCTTTTTTTTTGCAATGATAATAATAGAAAAACAAACGGAATAAAGATGCCTGCAGCTTTCTTTATCTAGAGTAACATATTTATATTAAAATAAATTTCATAATCCTTAATTTTAATAAAACAGAATTATATTTGTATGAGTGTAGCATATTTCATAAAAAGCATGTGCATATTTGTATCCTATAAAATAATTTGTAAAATTCTACAGGATATTCGACTGGCCTCCAGACACTGTTATTTCATAAAATAACAAGGAAATGCAATTTTATATTGTATACAGCAATGCCTTTAAAGATTACGTTAATTCAACGAACGCAAATGATATATGTATTTTCTTTTTCAAGCTTTTATAAAAGGAGTGTTATATAAACCATTTAGTAGGAATGAAACTTTTTTTCTTCTTTTATCACTTTCAGCAGATAATATGATGATGTATTGTAATGTTGTGCTGCGTTTGCTATTTCCTTATACATTAGAATGACTTATACAATTGATTGACTTCACAATTATGCGTTTTGTATTGACTTATACAATTGAATTTCTTATACAATTCAATGAATTAAAATATATATATTCCTCTTCTTGAATTTATTTCATAGCTCTAAAATTATTTTCGATTATATGTTAGCGAAATAAATACCTTGTTGTGAGAGAGAAAAATTTTATCCCAAATGATTTTGCTATTTTTATTTTAGAAGAATACCTATTTATCCGGGAAAACCTTAAAAAGAGTACAAGCGATTACAAACGAGGCTTACGCTATTGAAAATTGCGTTTAAAAACATAAAAAATGTAATTTCTGTGTAGTTAGTGCTTGAATGTAATATTTGAAATCTGTCCTGCAAAATTTCGATTAAAAATATGTATCAGTTAATTTGTGTCAGACGAGTATGGATTTCTTATTCTAATAGAACATCGGAAAACATATTACTCGTTGACATACTTATTTCTTTCTGAGAACAAAAAGAAATTTGTTTCATAGATTTATAATAAAAATGAGTCAAAAATTGTCGTTGGGCTGAAGGCTATTTTATTTTTTTGTTAGTCGAAAGGGACAATTTGCTCAGAAGGATTATTAATTTCGTTTTGGCATTTTGCTTCGATTCACTAAAAGCGTTGCTTCACTTTTCAAATTGTTGCCACCAAATAGTATTGCCCTGTATTAAGTTTAAAGAAATTAAATAATGAAGAATCTACATAAATGTATGTATGTTTCTCGCATTGTGGTAAAACAACGGTACCTAGAGCCATCAAATTTTGAATATTAAACGTTTCCATCCGAATACTGATATCTGGAAGCCCAGATTTGAAATTTGGAATATGTCTTATTGTCGATTTCATATTTTGTAAAACTTTAACGAATTTTTGATTAACAAACTCAAGGATTTCAAAGCGAGTAATGGCAACGTTCTACAAAAAAAAAAACATTTTTATCGCTAGCGCATGAGCCTGTGCACCGGAAATTCTCAAGATATCCTCATTTTAAAATTATTTTGTAATATTGCTCTTGAACTGAATTTTATGGTTTAAGGGCGAAGAACATGATATTTGATAAATAAAGGTAACACACAAAATGTTAAAAAAAACGCCCCTTTGTACGTAATTAAAGAGGCCTTTCAAATTTTTTTCTTTTTTCTTTATTTTCGAAACTGAAACCATGATTCTGCTCTGAATAGTGAAAAAATTGTTTAGTATATCAATTTTTTGAAGAATGTGTGCATTACAACTATCATGAATCTACTACAAAATGCACTTTAATTAACAATTATTAATTGCATATTCATTTAGTGAATACTATATCTCTTTGTTATTCTATAATTTCAAGAGTGCATTTTTAGAACTCGGGAAAAAATTATATTTAGAATTGCAAGAATTTATAAAGAAATTTCGTAATATTTTTCGTATTTTGCAAAATATTTAAGAATTAAGGAACCAATACCTAAATGAAATATAAAAAGATATTAAAAGACAGAGTAAATGATAAAAAAGACCCAAAATATAAAAGGAATATGCCTTTTTATAATACTTATTTCATCATTATTTGTTCCCAAATTGCTTTCTTTCTCAAGAAATGTATTTTTGCTCCGGAACTGAATACCAAATCGTACGATTGGTATCATTGTCAGTGACAAGACAAATATTATCACATTTGTATCAGTTAAGGGTAGTTTCCCCATGTATAATGTGGATATAAGTCAATTCCGTTTAGAAAGTCTTCCACTGAAGCTTTACTGCTCTTAGGCACAGAGCCGCCCTCAAATACACAAGTCCAATAATTACGGGATTAACATCACTGAATATGTAACTCACAATAGTAAGCACAGATTGTTATTGATGCCTATCAATAACAATTTGTGCAATTTGTGTTTATGGATGACAACGCCCGTCCTCACCGTGCAAATATCGTAAGCGAATGCTTTCAATCGGAGGATATTACCCGTATGGACTGGCCAGCATTCTCACCGGACGTGAATCCAGTAGAGCACGTGTGGGACATGCTTGGCCGACGAGTTGCAGCCCGTCAACCTCCTCCTACATGTCTACCGGAACTTCGGAGAGCATTACTTTTTGAGTGGTGTAATATCCCCCAAGATCAAACCGATAATTTGATACTCAGCATGCCTAGGCGTTGTACGGACTGTATTGCATCGTCTGGGAGACATACAATGTATTAACAATCATACCAACCATGTAATATCGGTTTTTTGTAATTTGCTCCAGGGAGAAAAAATCGCTAATTTTTTTAATAATATCAAACATATAGCATCTTTTTTTGCTCTTTACCTTTTGTTTAATAAATAAGCTTTACAAATAAGTCAAATTTGTTTTGCTTCTAACTCTTCCTTTGCCTGATTTTGCATTATCCTTAATTTATGGACATGAGTGTATAATGCATAATTTTAATATTATCCGATGTTTACATTTTGTTTTTACATTGGGGCCAACTGATCATTTTGAAGACAATATAGCGGGGTCAAAAAATAACATACGATTTTAAACCATGAATCCCACATTAAAATTTAAATAAAAAGCACACTTCATAGTTCTACTCACGTATAAAGTTGAAATCAAATGTAAAATATAATCCTTTAAATTTTATCCTTTCTCGATAGTAAAAATAAAAAAAATAAATAAAAATCCCATCAACATTGGCGGTATCTGTGTATTGACTACACATTCTGTAATTTATTTTGTACATGTAATTAAATTTGTCATTAATTAACAATATTTAAATGAAAATACATATTTTGTTGAAACATGCATGTTTATTTTTTAACAATATATGAAAACATACGAAGCGCGTGTTCCTGTTCTCTGAATCCATTCCAGTTGACGAGAATTAATTACCCATTTTCTTCGTATTTCTTCATTTCTCGAGAAACACAACATACTTAAGTTACTTTTGGAATGATATGAATAGTTTGATGCAGCGCGTCCAAATTTCTCGGAGGTCGCAATGCGTCAATACAAATGTAAACAACACAAGTCTATATCAATGTCCACTAGCAACAAGTGCGTTTAATTTAGATACAACACAGACGACGAGTCAGCTCCCCCTGCTAGGAGCCTTATGCACCCTACCCTTTGATATAAATTGTTGCTCATCCATTTGGTCTAAAGGATTGCCCTTAAATCCTAAATACCTTGGCATACTTGAATTCTGTCTTCTTGAAAGCACACACAACACGGCCGCCATATTGATTCGATCGTTTTCGCCGCGGAGTTATCAATTCGGAGTGATCGCTACAAGACCGATCGATCCCGAGCTCAGAGTGATCGCTGTGTTTCAATTGAATACCAAACAGCAAAACCAATCGCATCTGATGCGTATTGCGACTAACAATCAATAAATGTTTCAAATGAATGAGGCCTCAGATCGAAGAGATAAGAAAAGTATAGCATTTTGCACTGAACTTGGCAATTTACAACCTACTAGTTTACCGTCTGGTGCCAAGAACTCGTCTGCGTGTTTCCAAACTCTAATGTCTAAGTGTCTAGGTGATTTGCAAGGCCCAAATGTAGAATATTTTTTGGGTTACAATGACAATCTCTCTATGCGAAACATAATTAGAAAACAGCAAGAGGATCCATATATAAAAACAATTATAAAAGAAAATTGCGGAATTACTAGAAAGATATGACAGAACAGTACTTTATCAATAGTTACACAGATTTGTTAATGATAAAATTAAAACCCACTGATTCCACAATAAAAAATAAAAGTGTACAAAATAAGATTTTAATACCTTATAAGGAATTTCTCACGCCTTCTTAGGATGCCTTCGTGGAGTAGTGGTCAGCACGCTAGACGCGTAATTGAAAAGTCTGTTGTTCGAGTCCCAACGAAGGCATTGCTCATTTTTCAGCTCTCAACCTAAGACATTAAATAAAGATGTGCTACAAACTGTTCATGCGACTCTCTTCAGTGTTAAAAAAAATATGAATTCATGAAAACAAAATATTACTGGAGAGGTGTGTACAGGGATAGCAAAAGTTTTGAAGAAAATTGCTCAAAATGCATACAAAATAAATCAAAACCACGAAATACTATTCCACTTTTAATTTTTAAGAACAATCTTGCACCTGGTAAGATGATAGCAATAGACATAGTTGGTAAACTGCCAAGACCCACAAATAATAAGTTTTATGTACTCACTGTCATTGATCACTATTCCATGTATTTCAAAACAGTTCCGTTAAAAAACTGCACTTCTCAATCCATTATAAAATCTCTTAATGACTATTTGGCGTGATTTGGCATCCCCAAAATTTTGCTATCGGATAACGGTTCATATTTCTGCTCTAAGGGATTTCATCAATTTTTAAAATCGCTAAATATAAAGTATAGAAAGAGTTCGATTTATTTATCGCGACCTCTCCGGGGGTCGACGCAGAGAATTCTGAGTAGCTACTGTCTAGGATCTGTACCTAGGCAGTCACGGCCACGGAGTATATAATCATTGGCGGCTCCAACACCCCTGGAATATGCCTTGAGTTTAGGGTCATTGGCCCAGTCAGGTGGTCGACATAAGTCGTAGACCAGATGGTTCTGTAGCTGAGACTGAGACGGCGCCGAGTTTGCTAGGTAATGTCCTGATGGGACACGCTGCCCGCGTAGTACTGACGGGAGCATTTAGAGGGCCAGTCAGTCTGTCAGGGGATCACGTCACGCCCTCACGAAAAGCCGAGAACAGGGAGTGGTGACCCTTCGGGCCCGTCTTGTTGGTGGATGCCTTTGTGGAGTTATTTACGTCTGAAGCTAAGAGCCGGTGTGGGAGCCGATCCTTCTTAAAAAACGATTAGTCGAAACTTCCAAGTGGAACTATGATAATTTGTGAGCTGCGGCTAAGTTTTGGAGTTTGTCGCCCAGAACACCAGCCCGCTAAGAGAGTTCAATCTTGTGTCTTGGACGCGCTGTGACCTCCTCCTGCCTAATATGGGGGTATCAGAAGGGAGCAGTATCCTCAATTGCATCTAGTTTGCAGGAAAGGAGTCTAAAATTTTGATTGATTATTACCCTCAAGCAAATGGATTGATTAAAAGAGTGCATAGAGTGATGAAAGAATCTATTGCAGCAATTTTAAAAAAAGTATTTTAGTGGCCGAAAAAGGTAATAATGTTTAAACTGTATTATAATACTCCAAAACATTCCATTACTCAATTTTCGCCAAAAGAACTCTTTTTTAGTAGAACGTTAAACACACCCGTAAATAACAACGATTCTCCTAAACTAGCAGAGAATTTCCATCATTACTCCAAAAACTAAAGGACCAATTAAGTAACAATAAGGAACAAGTAAGATTGATTGAAGACGAGTATTTTAATCACACAAAAAGTATTTCAAAGGAAGAAAAATTTTGGAATTATTAGGGGATGAAGTTTTTATGCAAACATTTAATGACAATAGAGTATTACAACCAAAATACATGAGACCATATGAGATTGTAAAGAAGCTATGGAATGATAATTACATAATACAATTAGATAACAAAACAATTAAAGTCCACGTAAGCAGGTTGTTTTTGATTGGTTCTGATGAGAATTAAAAAAATTAGATTCAAGAAATTCATTCAGGTTTGATTTAAAATGAATAAATAAAATAAATTTTTTCTATATTCGTGATGCGTACAAAATAGAGAATTCAATAAGGATTATTGGTGGTAAGTGCTCGGTTTAAGTGTAATAAAGTGCTAATTACACAGATTTGGTTGAGTTGACTGGTCCATATATCAAAAGAATTGAGTGTTGGTACACATAATCTAATTAATTGTACTATGTAAAAGATTGATATACAGAAATGTCAAAAGAAAACTCTTATATCTCCCTATGATATTATAATGAATATAATTTAAGGCAAAAAAACTCTAGTAGGTAATCCCCACTTGACCCAAAAGAAATTTGAGGAAAATTTGAATGTAAACGTTGTGGTCAAAAGGCAAAACCAAATGTAACAGAAAATGAAATGTTTGTAATGAATAAAAGTGAGAAGTGTATAAAGCATTGAGAATAAAGTTGTAACCAGTAATATCGATTTACACGTTGCATATGGCACATATAAATGTTACATGGTGCTACATAACTATTTGATTGACACATGTGTATCAGATAAATTGTATGTATCAGTTAAAAAAGGTTTTTATCCTCAATCACATGTATAGTAGTTGTACTTCTGTGTAGTGCCGAATAATGAATATGTCAAAATAGTACAAAAATTAATGCTGTAGTGTAATGTTACTGTGCCAATTCGAGTAAATGGGCTTACACTGTGAAAACAGTAATTATTGTTAAAAGTGTGATCACAAAGCAGGACTATTTCCAAGTAAAAGAGATACATGTCAACAGTGCAGATAGTTTCAGTGCGCCATCGTCCCAACTCGGACTGTTTTTTTTTACTTCTCTGGCCTGGAAGAATGTAAAGACAAGCTTTTACACTGCAACTTACTACGACTTCGATGTAAGAATCTTAATCGTTTAAAGGAGAAAGCGTAAAAGACTGGCTTAACAGATTTTTTTTGACGCGCCTCATCACCACAGCCAGTTTTCCTTCGTCCCTTCTTCGCTCTTTTCTTCGAACGTTGCACTAATTGTTGTTGTCTGCATGTATGTAAAGTTTGTTATTTTCAAGAAGAAAAATGTTTCTGCAAGTATAAGAAAAATAAATTAACAAACGGTGAGCAAGCAACTGAAAAGCTGAAATGATAGAAGAATGAAACGTGCTGAACTGCGTCTTCAAATAGCAGCATCTATCGCGCACTATGTGGAAATATCGCAAATTGCTTTGCGAAGAAATTGCTTCACTATGATAAAAATAGGATCGGATTTTTGAAGACGATATCCGTCACTTTCCCTTGATCATCTAATTTGGGCTTCGTTATATTTAATGACTACGGATGATTTGCGATTCGAGGAGTGCATGTGTAGACTTATGAACCGGCAAGAGACTGCGCGAGACTGATACTTTTGGTTCTTCTTGTGTGCTGATTAGTGTGTGCTGATTAAAATTTGTTTACTTGTTAATCACGAAAGCGTGCATTAATAATGATATAATTTGGAAATAAATATTTAGAGAGAAATAAAATGTGTTAGATATGTATTCATACAGAGGACAAAGGCACTAAATAGGTAAGTAACATTATTATTACTACTGAATTCTGAAGCAGATAATTCTGATAATTTCACCATTGGGGTATTGCGGATTTAAATTTTTCCAAATTATTGGCCAAAATCACAACGCGTTTGACATTTTAAATGGAATTCTATTGCTTATTAGGCACATTTAATGAATATATGTAATTACTCGTGGTGATGATAACTTATACTTTAACTTCTGCCGTATAGTCCCCCAGACGGTATAGTGGTTAGGGAAACCAGTTACGATGCTAAAGGGCCTGGGTTCGATTCCCGGAGAAGGCATAGCTGTAATTTTCCGCCCCCTCATAGGAGGCAAAGGTGCTCCACTTCCTCTGGCCCTAGTAGCGGCCAAGCCGAAGTCGGCTGAGTTCTCTCCATTCGAGAAAAATAAAGAAACTTTTGCCATAAAGTTTGGTTCGTATCCACAACAAAAATGCAGTTATAAATATACAGATATAATATATAATTTATTATGGGAATGCTGGAAACAACATTTTACAAGTGTTTAATTTTCTAAGGAGATTCCGAGTCAGTAAAATTACATATCGGATCCTAGGAACAAATGCCAAAGAATAAAGAAAATGTTCAGAAATTAAAAGCTATTTTATTTACTCTCAGTTCAATCAGAACAATTTTGCTGCAGAAGGTCTGTGATATTCACGCTTTGTGATTATAAGTTATCCGTCAGTTATGTGTAAAATGACTTCTGCTGTATGTAAATGTCCCATTATTATCTATCATTTACTTATTTTTAAATCGTTTAGCGTGTTAATTAGCATTATCATAGCTTCTCTAGTTGAAGCAAAAAATTATATAGCAAAAATCAGTAATTTTTGTCTCAAAAGTAGAAATACTACACAGAAAAAAGTGAATTAATATTTGTATATAATCATGGTTGTCGTCTTAGCTTTCTATATCGAAATACTTGAGAGTTTCAGAATTAGCTTATAAGGTATTTTCTCCCTCCTTGTCGCATGCTTTTCAGGTGTCATTGGAAGTATACTCGACGCGTTTTCGAGAGGCCCACAGTTCGAGTTTCGGCGAGGGCATTGCATATTTTTCAGGTCTCTGCTTCAGAGAAACCTAATGACTCTGCACTGGTGCTCTAACTTATAGGTGGTAGACGGTTATTTGTCACCACCAGAATTTGGCGACAGGATTCCCTCATCTCCAGTCTCTCTTTGAAAGGAGAGTATGTAAGGTATTTCCTCACTATTTTTGACATTCCTTCGTGGTGTAATTGGAAGCGCAATCAACGCATATTCGAGGGGTCTGGAGTTCGAATCCCGATCACATCTCCAGCATCAAAAATCTCTAAATTTATGTTTGTATTTTTTTAAATGCCTTAAACTGAAATGTTCGCTTTCATTTAAATTAAATGTATGCTATCTCTGAAGGAAGTAAAGTTTCATTTGACATACTTATATCAAATATTGTTATTAAGCGCATGACTCCAGTAATTCCATTAGCTTTCTTTAAAAACAAAGCTTAGATTATATTCATGAATTAATGACTTTGAAAAATATTATTCCACTGGAGCAGAAAGATAAGGAAAAGTTAAAATTAACTCACATTTTAGAGCAGTATAATTATGTCAATTATGAAATATTTCTCATCAAACTCTGATTATGCTTTTTATTTATCAGTAAATCGTTTTCTACCCAAGCCCTATAATCCGTAAATCGCACAGAACAAGTTCTAATGAAAAACGCTTTAATGAGTTTTCTTTAGCGTTCTATTGAAAGAACTGTCCTAGAGAAACTGCTCCTAAGCCGCTTACGCTCTTTTCACAGTTGGTTGCCTAAATTTCCTGTCTTCCACGAGCTTTTATCACGAACTGAATAATGAAACCTTTTGTCAGATATTTTTTAAAGGCGTCAGCAGTTTTTTGCAGTCTTCACACTAAGCGGCTAAAATCCTTTCGAGAGCTTTGACTTAGTCATTGAATTATGCGCTTGGTAGCGAAGGGAAATACCTGCAATAATGCACATTAGTGTGAATGAAGCTGTAGGAAAAAATATTCAGATTTCAGTTAAAAAACTTACTGAGTAGAGGTTAAGCGTCATTACGTTTTTATACCATTAAGATTCTTAAAATCACTGAAGTATGGTCTGAAGTGCGAATTTTAAATGGACAATATCTAAATATGCTTCTCTGCAGGCTGTCGGCCTAATGTTGCTCAATCTACTTCACTAAATTATGTTGGTACTCTTAAGGCGAAATTTTGCCTTAACAACTGCTTAACAATGATATCTAATTATTAATTAAGAATTATTTTCTTCCAAATGTATTATCTAGGGAAACGAAATTATTTCTATGATGTGAAACTTCATTGACTAATAATCAGTTAAAAATAATAAAGCTCTAAAGTTTTATTTCTACGCATACTCAACGCACGTGGTTATTTTCTACTCCTGATTGTCCTTATAAACAATAAAATAATCCTTCAGCTTAAATTAAATTATTTATTTAACAAAGTGCGGCTCAGATGCATCTTAAAATATGCTAAATTGCATCTAAGTCTGAAAAACTATTTAGAGTTGTCTTGCTTCATTACTTAACTACAATCTACTTTTCGTCATTATGAATCTGCATCCGGTTTGAATTCTGAAAGCTGCTAATATTGTAGAGACATTAAGTATTTATGAAGCAAGAGAGATTGAAAAATAAGCAACGCCTTCGCCGGTAATCGAAGCACGGACCTCTCGGTTACGCGTCGAGCGTGCTGACCACTACTACACGAAGGGAAGCGAAGAAGGCGGAAGAAATACCTTATATACTCCCCCTTATAAAGGGCGACTGAGGTTTTGGGGACCCAATCACCAAATCCAGGTGATGGAGAATCATCCACCACCTTTATTTTTAGTTCGGACGCCACTTGTAGAGCTAATAAGTTTTTATTGGAAGCAGAAGTTGTCCATTCTTTTCTCACAGAATTCTTGCCAAGGGGAGATCTTAAACCTTGAACTCTCAGTCTTCTCGGGCGGCTGGTATTCACCTCCGGCCTCTCCTTTCTTTTCGTTCCTCTGGCGTTGAATCACTCTGCTTTTCTCGTCGGTTGAGGGTTCTGGTATTCTGGTCTCCTCTTTGCCTTGTAGTAACCGGATATTCTTTCGGGATCTTTCAGTCTTCCTTTGGTTTTCCTGGATTCCTGAAACGGAATGGTTCTTTCCTCGGCGGTTCGTCTTCTTCTCGTGGATCTTGGCTCCCATATTCCTGCGGCTTCTTTCGAGATAACTGGCTTCAGTTCTGGGGTGTTGGACGTTTTCTTTGAATATTCTTAATGGGCTTTTACCGCTTTGCCATCCTCACTGGCTTCTGTTAAAGGGGAACTTTTCTGTGTTTCGTTCTTGCTGAACCTGAACCTTGTGGCTGCTGTTGCGTTCGCTTCTCTGTGCATTGTTAAGTATTCTCCGCTTGTTTTATTTTTGTTGCTGGGGTATCTTTGCTAGGCGACGTTAAAATCAATGTTCTTGGCGCAATCCCAGGATCCTGCAATAAATCTTTTAGAAGTTCAAAATCCGTACTACTGTAGTCCGGTTTAAGCTGGTCCACATTAGCAATTGCTTCCTGGCCATTTTCCGCCTTTAGGTAAAACGCAGAGCATTTCATGTTTTCAATAAGAAATGGCCCATCAAACTTGGTCTCAAATTTGACTAACCTATTTTCGGGTTCAGATGATAATGAATATTAAAGTGTTAAAACTTTCTGGCCTATCGTATATTCTACCTCGTCTTTCTTTCTATCATAATAGACTTTTCGTTTCGACCTGGCCGCATCAGAATTTTTGCTGGCCTCATTAATAATTTTCTGGATAACTTTCAAGTGAAACTCTTCCTGTCTTTATTGCAGGAAAAATAGCTAATCCAGTGGCGTTAAAATTTTTCTTAGTAGGAATAGTTCTGCGGAGTTTTTTGTGTAGTATCATGTTCTGCTGTCCTACAGGCAAAACCTAATCGATTGACACAGCTGTTCCAACAGTCATGATAATTCTTAACATATCCCCGAATAATTTTAACTATATTCTTATTTACCCGTTACGCAATATTTCATTGCGGTCTATAAGGTATTACATTTAGACGGCGTATGCCAAGGCCTGTACTCAGATTTTCAAATAAATTACTTACGAATTGCCTCCTATTACCTGATATTGCTTTTACTGGGGCCCCGTATTTTAAGATATATTTATTTAGAAACGAATCTGCTTCTATTTTTGCTGAAGCCCGTTTAAGGCGAATTATTTCCACCCATTTTCGGAAATGATCCACAATGGTTAACAAGCATCTATTTTTATTAATTGTTTGTTCTAGGGTAGGTACCGAGCAAATCAATGCCAACCAATTCATTTGGAAAAGTGGTTTTTACCCGGCCCGGTTGTAATTAACGTTGTTAATTAATGGACACAAGTAACATGACCTGACGTACGCCGTCCTTCGTACAACTGCTACACCACTTCGTGGACCCTTTGCAGCGTTTTCGTAACCCCGATATGGCCTCCTAATTTCGAGTCATGAAGCTCCTCCAGAAAACGTAAACGTAGACTCCTGGGGACTACCGGCCGAAATTCTTGATTATCGTTGGTTGTTTTCGTGTAAAACAGCAATTTGTGAATAACTTCATAATAGGCCGCCCTATTGCGAATAGCCGTTAAGTCTACATGATCCCAATTTTCAGGATATTCCAGATAAGCGTAAATGTCTTTCAATTCCGGGCCCGTTTTTAATTCGGGAAATATTGTTTCACGGGATTCAATTATTTTCGCAGTTAGCATCATGCATTTAATTGTATTTCCGTCTTCATCGATTTTTATTCTTGATAGTGCATCCGCAACTACACTTTCTTTCCCCGGCGCGTGTTTTATTATTAAATTAAACTCTTGCAGTTTTAGTGTCCAACGGATGAGCCGGGACGAAAGGTTTTTACCGGAGTGTAGGCGACCAACTGCCGCGTGATCTGAATACACAGTTTCGGGGCACTTCCAAAGTACACACTGAATTTTCGCACGGCTAATACGACCGCGAGGGTTTCCTGTTCAGTTCCAGTGCAGTTTCGTTAGGTTTCATTTAGCGTCTTGCTAAAAAAAGCTACTGGCTGCCTATTTTGGGAAATAACTGCCCCAACTGCGTAGTCTGACGCGTCTGCTGCAATTTCTAAATTTTGATCCCCTTCCGGGAATTTAAGAACAGAGGCGTTAATTAATTACATGTTTCAATTCCTCAAACGACGTGTTCTCCTCCGCTGTCTATATGAAGCTCGTCTTTTTTCGTTTAAGAACCAACATGAGTTCAACTGTCTGCAAAATCTTTTAGGAATGCTCTATAATAGGAACACATCCCTATAAAAGATGATAATTTTTGGCAGTATTTGGCGGTGGAGAACTTTTAATCGCTAAAATTTTAGAGTGGTCAGTTTCAATGCCGTTTTTCGAGATTTTATAGCCGAGGTACCTCAATTCCTTGGCGGCGAATTTGCCCTTTTTTGGGTTAATTTTCAAGCCCGCCTTATTTAATAATGTAAAAAATTCATATAAATGTTTAATGTGTTCTTCCAGGGCTTCGCTTGTCACAATAATATGATCGAGATAGATTACTGTACTTTTTCCCAAGATCGGCCTTAAAACAATATCCATAACTTTTCGAAATGCAGCCGGAGCTCCGCTTAAGCCAAACGGCATTCTCAAAAAGGCATGCAGGCCTGACTTTGCAATAAAAACTGTTTTTCTGACATCCTCGGATTTTACTGCGATTTGAAAATAGCCCGACGAAGGGTCTAAAGTGGATATATATTTATTCGACCGAATATTTCCTATAATTTCATCTATTACCGGAAAGGGATATGTGGGCTATTTCGTTAGACCTTTTAATTTTCGGTAATCAGTTGCGAATCTCCATGCATTCGTGTATGCGGGTGGAAGTGCATTCTTCTTCTTGCATAAAACTACAGGACTAGCATAGGGTCTGGTACTTGGCGTAACTATATTGTCCTCGAACATTTTCTTAATATGTTGTTCGAGAATGTCTTCCTTCACCCCGTCATATCTATAAGGTTTTGATCGAACTGGGGGCTCACTGCCAGTATCGATAGTATGCGAGACAATCTGGCAGAAGCTAGGTTTGTCTTCAAATAACTGAGAGAAAGTTCTTACCAATTCTTGGATTTTTTTCTGTGTCTTCGAATTGGCTTCACCTCCAGGACTACGGCTTTTTCTTCTTCAATTTTGTCCATCTTGACCTGCAAAGTAGAATCTTTAAAATTACTTTTTGAGCAACCTGCGCATAAGAAATCAACCCTCAATATGACTTCAGTTAACAAATCCTTTACTACTAAAAAGTTTATTTTCTGCACCTCGTTTTTTACTTGAACATGCAGTCCCACTTTACCCAAGCAGACACACTGTTTGCCTTGGGCAGCAATCACCCGTTGTCCGATTGTCTTAAAAAGTCTATAACGACGAAAATGCTTTTTAAAAAATCCTGCGATAGGAAGGTGCATTGAGATCCGGTATCCAGTACGGCGGTCGTAGAACGTCGCTTAGTAATACCTGGATCTCTGGCAAGGCTACATTTCGTACGACTACTGTATTCAGTTTGATTTCTGATGGATTTACTTTCTTAAACGGTGACTTCACGCTCCTTCTGGTTACCATGACTAGTTTAAATTTTTCTTTTCAAACCCTTGGTAAAGCTGCTTTTTATTTCCCCACGATTTGGTCTGACCAGATTTTTTATTATCCAGCTTTGCTACCTTCCCGTCTTGCCGATAGGAATTCTGACCTTGAGGTTTCGTTTGGGCGTGAAACTTTGAACACTGCCTAAAATTGTTCGCACGCGCGTTTTCGGCGTTCGCCTGCTCTGAAATTTGAAAGCTAGTTCGAATAAGCTTTCCAGCGTCTGCAGATTTCTAACTTCAAGAAAATCCTGAATTGAGGGAAGCAACCACGGCAAAACTATTTCAGTGATTTTTTTGTCGGGCCTTTTTCCATATAATAATTTTAAAATATGTATCTTTCTTAAGATCAACTCTGTTAATTCGTCCATATTAGTTTGATATTTACTGAATAATTCTGATTCGAGTTTTGCGCGGTCTCTCACAACTGGGATTGCTTTCAATAGCGAATTTTTAAAATTTTCGAAGTGTACGTTTCGGATCCTGGATTCGCCAAGAAGCTCTTTCCAATATTCTTATACCAGCTGAGAGCTTGCCCTTTTAAGTTCTACGTAGCGATGATAATTCTTTGCGGCAGGTTCGCAGAATATAACGTGAAGTGTAGATCCAGCTGCTCCAGGAAAGTCATTATTGATCCTATTCCATCAAAAGTTGCTGTTGGCTTCATCGTCGCCCTCATAGTTGCCACGATAAATCCAAATCCCTCTGCGGTGGTTTGGTTGTGGCTGACGGAACTGAAAGGTGGGACGGGTCAACGAGAAATCTTCACTACCTAGCGGCATGGTTCGTTAAGAACAAGTTCAGGCACCAAATGGGGGGTTTACTTATTTAATTCAATGTTCAACCTTAGAACCCAATAAACACTAACAAGCGAATAATCGCTTCAGTATGTGAACAAACACGTAAGACGTAAGAAGCGTTAACTGCCATTTATTTCTTAGAATGATTACAATCAGTTCCTAACTCGGACCGTACACAAAGCCTCCGCTTGGGCTTGAACTTAAATAATTACGAAATTGAACTAAACTAAGCTTAACTAAAGCTACCTGAAAGATATAGCCGAAGCTATCAGACTCCTAAGTAGTTGTCCCCTAAATATTAATTAAATCGGCGAAGCCAAGCAAGGGCCTAAAGTATGGCCGAGCGTAGTATCTAAGAGAGAACGTAGCCAAAAGGCAAACGTGCGTCAGTCAGGAAAATCCAACATTCTCTCGAAGTCGGTGAAACTTCGAATTAAATAGTACTGTTACTGATTTGCATTAACTGCGTTTTTGAAATTACATTCCGGGAGGAAATTGTAACCTGAAATTAGAATAGATAGGAAAGTTGCATAACTTAAAGTAACTGTTAGTAAAATTAGGATAAATCTTACAGTGTTTTATGCCATCCAAATTCTTTCAAAGATTTACTTGCAATATTGTTTTTCTAAAGTAATATACACTGGTGTGCAAAAATTAAGGACGAGGTCGAAAAATTAGCATATCAGCTGAATGAAGAGGCAAAGCGGACAGAAAGACCAATCAGGAGATTAAGTAAGGTGATGTACGGTAGTATGCAGGCGCAGATATGCAGGTAGACGTAATGGGGGAGTGTCTAAGTAGTATAAAGCATGTTGTCGGTGTAAGTAAGATCAGTATTTCTGGCAAAGAGATTGCACGCCGTATAGCAGTTAAAATCACACCGAGTTGCTGCCTCAGCGAGAAATGGCGAATAATCAATCTGTTAGACGACATCTGGATGCTTTTACCCGAGGTCGAATCATTGGGAAGTTGGAGGAAGGCCGCAGTGTGACAAGTGTGGCTGCAGAGTTCGGAATTGCTCACAGCATCGTTTCACGACACTTTGGAGAATTTCAAACTACAGGAACAGCTATCCGGGGGTTTAGTAGTGGTCGTCCACGAGGAACCACACCCGCAGATGACCGGTATATTGCCTTACAGGCCAGAAGAAACAGGCGGCAGACAGCGAGAGAAATCGCTAGACACACGACACAGGCGACTGGACGACCGATATCGAGTTTCACAGTGGCCAGAAGACTGCACTGTGGTGGTCTGTTTGCCCGACGCCCTGTACGTGTGTACCTCTAACGCCTGCCTATCGGAGAAGGCGTTCTCTGTGGTGCCGGGAACACCGGAATTGGAGAGACAATGAATGGGGACGAGTACTCTTTACAGATGAGAGCAGATTTAGTCTGAGTTGCGATTCTAGACACATACACATCTGGACAGAGCGGGGAACACGCAATAACCCCTTCAACATCATCAAAAGGGACTGTTTTGGAGGTCGCGGAGTTCTCGTTCGAGATTCGACGCAGGTTGAGTCAACGGGACCCGTTATTGTAACGAGATTCTTCTTCCATATGTGCGTCTTTTTAGAGGCGCTATGGGTCCGCAGTTCCTTTTCATGGACGACAATGCACATGTCGTCGCACAGTAGCTGCCGAACAGCTCTTAGAGAGTGAGGATATTGAACGTATGGATTGGCCGGCACGATCTCCGGATCTCAATCCCATCGAGCATGTATGGGATTTTCTAGGCATACGCGTGACAGCTCGTACCTTACCACCAGTAACGATTCCGGAGCTTCGATTGGCGCTGCTAGACGAATGGGCAGCAATGCCTCAACAACTCATTCACACCCTCATTCTCAGCATGGGCAGACGCTGTGAAACCTGCCTAGCAGTCAGGGGAGATCATATCCCCTATGAAAGACCGGATGTTTCTTGCTGGGCACCCATCACAGGGATGTTTCGGCCTTCAGTCGCATTGCGCTCCATGCTACTTTTTCAGTAAAGCTTCTTTTTATCCCTCTGATTTTTTTTAGTAAGTGTTGCTTCCATTGCTCATGTCCTTACGTATTGGGGATCTTACGGTAATAAATGTGTTGATTTGGAAAGCTGCTGTACAAAGTTATATTGAAAAAACCGTCTCGTCCTTAATTTTTGCACACCAGTGTATATCCGAGCTAAATGCGAATATTTATTTAGTTGCCATGCGTCGCGTTCGTGTTTAAAAATAAATTCATTTTTCAATCTTTATTGACAAGGTTACATATGATGTTTTTTGAGGGACATAATCCCGTATTTCAGCACTCTCTTTTAATTATTGAATTTTCTGGACTGATGTTGGATCTTTGCAAATTACTGTTGCTGTCTGTATACAAGATTAAAAAGTTGCTTTTTTACATGATCATGCTGCTTATAATTCAATGGAGCTAAAACTGGTTTTTAATTTTATAAATTCCCTTACTGAGAACATCTCCTCAATTTATGAGTATTTTATCTTAAATAATAAATGCATATTTGAATT
>KK115600.1:269134-289620 GCA_000611955.2 Stegodyphus mimosarum
TCTAGTATAATTTTAAATTCAGTAGTAATCGCATTTTCTTTCAAAATCTTCAAAATTCCTGTTAGTCTGTGGGCGTTTACGTTTTGAAATTATTTTTTGTTTCATTATCACACGTTTGCTGAATTTAACTTAACGATGGGAGTTTCTTTTATCTCAAGACGAGACTGTTTCCTCTAAGAATCATCCTTCATATATATTCCTGTAATTAGGAATACAACATTTTAGAAGACTATAATTAAATTAAAATACTTCCGAGACATTTTCTAAACCTAGATTATTCTTATTCAGTTAATGTTTTCAAAACGTAATGATAGTCTGACATGATTATTTGAATATTATTATATAAATATTCAAATGGCAAGAAACTTAAGATTTTTCTTCTCACAGTTCCTTTACATCATTAAAATTTAACGCAACAAATTTTGACGAAACTGTATAAATATTTATGCATAATTCAACGAGAAAAAATTAATTTCCTCATACATAGATTAGGTACCTTCTGAAAGAAAACCAGATTAATGTATTATTTATTTACTAATTATGCTTAAAACCAAATAATGGTTTTCCTTGAAAATAATGTTCTTTGGTAACCTTTGGAATTAAAAAATGTGCATAATTATGGAGAAACTAGAATTTTGCTTGTAATCAAAGCTTAGGCATATATATCACGATGAGTAATATTAGAATAGGTGAGTTCAGGTAGCTTTCGTGTGGTATTAAAATAGATCCGATCACTTAGCTTCTAATATGATGTACCGTATAAATTTTAATAAAACTTTAAACATAAAATTAAGTGGGCGCAGTGAGTTTAATATAAATGTTCCTCAATAAGCGGTAGATGTATTCTTTCTACCCAAACCAAAGATAACAGAGGTTATTAAATTTCGTTATGCTTTGTTTCCGTTCTTGTTTGGATCCTACGTATGAATTACCTTACGTTACCAATAAAAATTTATCTTGTAATAACATCGTACCCTTCCAGCATATATTTGAGGCATTCCAGCATATATGAGGTGTATATAAGTACATGTTATTTCTTAAATTTTAATTTAAAGCTTAATTCAGAGTGTTTCATTCTTAGTGTTTCATTTCAGAGTGTTAAATGCAAAAGAAATTTAGAATTTGTCAGTTTATTTTTTGTAGTAAAGTTATATAAAATTATGTTTTACCACGTCTTACCACTCATGAAGTATTGACTTAAAATATACGATGTGAATTTGATAGTTCAATAGAACAGGGAAATCATTTCGTTTAAGAAATAATGATTTTAAATTAATGGAACAACTCTGCCATACTATACATACTTAATTTACATTAATAACGAAATGTATCTTTGTTATTTCAATGTTGATTTTCGTACCTTTTGTTTGGAATTACATAACAAAGAGGTGAATATTAAGTGAACGAATGATAAATGCAAATATGAAAAATCATTTTCCCTTAATTTCTTACGAAAAATGTCATAAACAATTAAATGAAAATGATATTTTCTCCATTAAAAAAGTTTTTCACTATATAAAATATCACTATGTGCACTTTAAAAGATATCTTCGCAAGTTCGTCTTTCTACCACATTTAATACACGAACACAGTCATAATGCGCTGTAATTTAATGGAGAATACGACTAAAGAAATCTTGTAACATGTTTCAGAGCTGAATTAAAATATAATATTAATAATTAAAATATAATTATTCTCAAACCTTATTTAATCTAATATCTGCTTTAATCTAATATAAATCAATATCTGTTACTACTATGGATATGGATATAAGCACAATAACTCACAAAATAAAGTGTTTTGACTACGTGAATTACATGTCTTGGCAAAAGTGCTTTTGTTTCCATTTCATTTGATAGAAATGTTTGTTACAACCACAATGCTTTGAAGCGATCCAGTAAATAATTCATTTTTTTCTCCTTTAAACAGATACAAAAATAACCATACGAATTAAATTTTAATGGAATAATAGCGTAACACTTCGTTCGTCCCTAATAATACCAAGCATTTTCTTTTCTTTTCGCCATCGACGGAACAGCTGGCCCACTGGGTTATGTGCTTTTCAGCCTGTTGGATCCCGTCGATGGAATTTAAAATATATATATATATATATATAGTGTGTCCTCCTGTAATTGACCACGCTAAACTAAGAACATTGAAATAAGGACCAGAACATGGAAAGAAGGTACATGACGGGGACTGCTGAGACTAAGAGTAACACTTATTATGGGGCATGTTAGGCAGACTGTTATACAGTTACGGTACATGTTGGGCATACACTATTATGGTACATGTTAGGCATACAGTTATATTAAAGATATGCTATATAATCAGGTACAGATGCAAAGATCAACAAATACATTGTATATGTTAGGCATACACTATTATACTACTTGGTAGGCATCCAGTTATGTTAAGGTAATGCTATATAATCAGGTACAGATGTAAAGATGAACAAATACATTACAAATTGTGGGCTACGTTAAAAGAGTTCTGGATTAATCATAAAATTAAACATAATTGGGAATAAAACAAGGAACACTAACAAGCGAATAATCGCTTAAGTGCGTGAACAGAAAGCGTAAGACTTAAACAGGGTTTATAGCCCTTTATTTTTCAGTGTATTTACAATGAGTTCTTACTTGGAACTTTACACAAAGCCGCCACTCGGGCTTGAACTTAAATAATAATAATTTAAACTAAAACTAGCTTAACTAAGCTAATTAAAAGGTATAGCCGAAGCTATCAGAGATCTAACTAGTTGGCCCCTAAGTATAAATTAAATCGGCGAAGCCAAGCAAGGGCCTAAGGTATGGCCGAGGTTGTAACAGCTAAGAGAGACGTAGCCAAAAGGCAAACACGCGCTAGTCAGGGAATCAGACTCTCTCTCTCGAAGTCGGTAAAGTCACGACTTAAATAGTACTCTTTCTCATTTGCATTAACTGCGTTTCTGAATTTATATTCTGGCAGGAAATTGTAAGCTGAAATTAGAATAAGATAGGAAAGATACAAAACTTAAAATAACTGTTAATAAACTTGGGATAAACCTTACAAGCTCTTTTCAAACATATCTTTTTATGCTTTGTATCCTCATCTTCTGGGTTTCAACTCTTAAATTAGAAGGCCTATTGTAAATGCTGAACTTAAAACTGTTTCAGTTGTTAAACGGGAATCTGAATATAAAGATCACCTTAGGGATTTAAATTTTTATTAATTCTCTGTTTGTAAATGAAATCAAACTAATAGTAAAAGAGGAAAATTACCTAATAGGTTCTTCTATAGTAACTCTTACACTTCGTCCACTTCCAGGAATGTTTAGCCTACTAAAGATTCTCAAACTGATTTCATATTGAGAACAGTGAAAGAGGATGGAAGCACTATGGAAAGAAAATGGAATCACTTATGGACTCCTATTTCTACCTCTAAGAAGAATGAAGAATATATCCTCTTCTGATTGAGGCCATGCGTTTCTGAGAGACTAGCTATATAAACATGCGCCGACCTAGTACAGGAGCAGATAATTGGATTATTGTTTTCATTTTAACTTCTCTTGGTGGTGTTAATTTTTTATTATTCCATTGGAAATGTAACGTGAACAAGAAATCTTAGATTACATCATATGTTGTTTCTTTTCTTTGTTAAATTTTGACATGCTACAGAAGTACGCCGTCTATTGCAGTTTTTTCTACAGTAGATGTGATCCCTGTTAACGTTATCATTCGAATATTGGTATCGAATTGCTGAAGTATCGTCACTTTATAAACGTTAGTATGGGGAAAATGTAGCTTAATACGATCAGTGATTTCATTAATATGACCAATGTAATGGAATAAGTTTTTTAAACTGAAGTAACGTTGACAGTTAAATTAAAATTGGTAATAAAAATTGCAAGTGCTCATAGAAATATAAAAGTAAAGTTCCCAAACATCTTGGTTTCGACTTTAGTCAATGATTTAAAGTTAAGCAAATAAACAACCTTCGTCTGATCAGATATTCAGTAACTCTATCGATTTTGAGAGAGATCAAAGACAATTTCCTCTTCTTCTACACTAAACTAAGGTTGCTTTTTTTTCCTAATTTTAAATTTTGCATTGGCAAATTCTCTTCCACTGAGGGATGTATTAAGATTAATGGTAGAGAATTGGCCAAATAAGTTCCAAATTGTCAAGAACAGTTCATGAATGAACTTTTGAATTAAAGACATTATGAACACTTTATACACAAACTTTCGTAGTTCCCTAATAAAAATGCTATTGAAAGTGCCTATCTAAATGTTTCTAATTATATTTAAATTAAATCAATTAAATTCCGTAGCTATTTGCAAGTAGCTATTTGCAAATCCGTAGCTATTTGCTTTAAACTTCGACTCCATAGTTTAATGCTATCATTCGGTTGATGTTACCATAATAGTCGTGTACAAACATGAGCACACTGTAATACATTATAAATACGAAATGTCTTTTAGAAGTTTAAAGTAAATATATCGCTTTAAAATAATTATTTGGATACATACCATGTATGGAGTTGTTTTCGTGTAGAACTGATTATTCTTATTAAAATTACACAGAAATTCCTGAATGTTTTAAGGGACGAAATTCTAGTAACAAAAGTGACAATGAAGAAAGTGGAGACTGTGATTTAAAAATAATTCAAGTTAAATAATTGGGTAATTCCTACCGGTGGGAATTCATAGAATAAATTTTAGAAAGTGATTCAGTAAGTTTATGTATCTGATTTCATCGCACTGAGTTTAATTTACTCAGTTGTAAGGCAATTAAAATCGTATAGTTCTGCTATTATTTTTTCATCAACTGGCTGCTATTTTCGCTTCAAGTGACAAATCTATTAGTGGGAGAAATCACTTATAAGCAGTTGAAAATACGTTTCCTCGAAATTGTGAGATAATTTTTCTTTTAGCTTAAACTGGATGAGATTTCCAAGTAAAATATATTTATTGTTAATTTACTGGTGCACAATTTCTCTTGATTATTAGAAAAAGGAGTGTTAAGTTATAACAATAAACGTCTTTTCTAATTGAGTTTTTCACAATGACTCATTGAACTTAATCACTTACGTAATAAAATCTTAATGTGAAATAATTACTATTGCATATTTATGATCAGAATTTATAAAGAAATGTTCTATGCCTAAGTAATTTCAAAATAGGTAAATGCTATTTGTAAAATATAAACAAAAATTACTATTAAGTGTTTATTTAACAAACGTTTTTCAAGAAATAGGTGAAGGAATAACATTTTGCAAAATTAATAAAGCTTTAAATTTTTATTATTTTCCAAAATGTAAACTTATACATAATATCCTAACATTGTGTCCAAACATCAAAGCTGCTTTAATATATTTCATACAGTATCAATTTATTTCCCGTTTTATGTAAGAACCTTCAAATGACTTGTAGGGTTCCAACCTTTTATCTAACAGCTAAATGTGTAGGAACCTGATGAACAGATAAGCGAATAATCGCTTAAGTTCGGGAACAGAGACGTAAAACTCAAGAAGGGTTAATTACCCTTTATTATCCAAAATAAGAGTATAGAATCAGCTCCTTTCAGAGAGTGCAACAAAGTCTCCATTCGGGTTTGAACTCAAAGTAATAAGAAGTAACACTTAACTAATGCTTGTCTAAAGAGGTCGAAGCTATCAAGATTCTAATTGGCCCCTAAATATCGAATGAACTGGCGAAGCTATCAAGGGCCTGAAATACGGCCGAGCGTAGTCATAGCTTAGAGAGATGTAGCCAAAAGATGAACTCAGCCTAGTCAGAAACTCTGAGTCTCTAACGAAATCCTGGGTCTTGAGTCATCGCTTGTGTAAGTGGTGTACCACCTAACTGGTCTTTACCACTATATTTCAGTCCTAAAAGGAAAAGTATAAGTTCTGAATAAGAACTGGCATAAAATCTAGTGCAAAATAGAGTTCATTCTTGGCAGAGGCCAAAAGTGGAAGACGCGAGCCGCGCTAGGCCCAAACTCATGAAGACAGTATCTGTAAGACTTGAGTTTACTTGCTTTAGTGCTTCACTGTAAAAAACTTTTAAGCTTGTGAAATTTTCTGAAGTTGCTAGTGCAGTAAAATTTGAAAAGCCTTCTTTTTCAGGTGAAAATGATATGTTTCCTCTTTGGTTTATTTTTTGGAATTTCTGCTGATAAACTTTACAGCCACGGTAGGTACTTACGTGATATTCTAAACAGAAGATACCCTTAGGTTTTTCATTTGGTTGAAGCTGGCATGTATTGCTCCTGTCGTTTTTCGTGCATTTTACGCAGCGTACTGGTTTATAGCAGTTATCCTGAGAATGTCCAAACCCTTGACAATTGTAACATTCTATTGGTCTTTTGCACTGAATGCATTTTTAGATGATTACTTTAAATTCAAGTCAACGACGTTATTTATATTATGAATTGCTTCTCCGTTTGAGCTCCTATGCAGGTTCCAGAAAAAATATAGGTAATAATATTTTTTGATTTTATACTTTCTTCGAAAATTCTCTGACTTTAATTATTGGATATTTCCTGCCCATTCTATGTTATCAGATATGGCTTGTTCTTTCACAGTTCTGCGTAAATTTTTCATGATAACTTTAACGGTAGCTGAGGAATTTAGCTGGAAGGTGTGAAAATTTATCATTGCGTTTTTTAGGTTAGTTATCGTGTTCTTATAATCGGCAATGGAACTACTGCGATGATATATGGCTCTGTTTCTTATTTGAGCTTCGAAATGTTTTTTACAAGTTTCCCTCAGCATAAAATCAATCGACATCCAATCAGGATTCTCTGTGAGGACTATTGGCGGGATAATCTTCTGGGCGTCGCTATCGGTTTCTGTAATTTCCATTGCTGAATTGAGGGCCAAAAATCTGTTTTCTTGCGGTATTTCTGCATGCACGTAGGCGCGTAGTCTGCACGGCTTAGTAGGACTTTGCCAATTTTCGTTTATCTTCGGTATTTCTTTTACAGATTCACTTGCGCTGGCGATTAATTCTTTATAAGCTTCTTTTTCCTTCGCGAAACTCGATCTAACCCGATAAATTGCTAAGACTAATTGATCGTCGTTCGGATCCTTCTTCATGATCTTAGCTATTATTTTATTTATTAAGCAGAAGTCGAAAAAAACCTTGAAATTTCTGCTCTCTGTGTGGGAGTTTCTCCTAATGAAATCAGAGAAACTTCGACTTAAATACCACTCTTACTCATTTGCATTAACCGCGATTCTGAAAACACATTCTGGTAGGAAATTATAAGATGAAATTAGGAGATATAGGAAAGTAGCTTTAACAAAAAATTAACTGTTAGAAACTTAGGATAAATCTTACATCTTTTCCCACCAGAATTTAACTGCTCGAAGAATAAGGTCTTAAAACGACCTTATTTAAGAGTGTAAATTCTACAAAACATCTTAAACTTCAAAGTTAAACTTCCAAAATTCTGCATTCTTGAATGAATTTCATCATTAAACATTTCCTGTTTAGGTTCAACTTTACAAAAAATCTAAATCTAGACTAAAACTAAGAAAAATAATTTTTCCATATTCACAATTTGAATTTGTTTACAGATATCTGCTTCATCTTGACTTTCAGTACATTATCCGTCTTAGTCCTTCCAAACTCTGGTAGGAAACCGTATTAGTAGAAAAATTTTAATTTTCTTTACAAATACACTTTATTAGAATTCTTTGGCCTCAAACAGCTTTCATTCACACCTTTTTAACTCTACTTCTCCTCACGCTCTCCAGAAATTTGTTCTGAATGAACTGAGCGTGTCGTTGTTGTGTTACCGCGAATACACACTACCATCTAAACAACAGCTACGATTTGTTAGAACTTGACATTTAAGACTTCAGGAAACTCCCTAAACACAAAACTGCATCTAATATGCTAAGCGTGTGTTTGATGTCAACTTTTAAACGTTGGCTGGAGAGCCTAACTTTTAACACATTCATTCTATGCATTCTTGCTACTCATTCATTATACAAAGTTTTTGCACTTGCACTTTGACCAAAGATTACATTTGTGCCAGTTTAACTTTACAGTACTTTTAAGCTGACATTTAAAATTTCTACTTTGAATACAGCATTTTAAACATTTAAGGTTTTCAAATTCATTTTACGTCATTAGTTATAGTTGCTATACAAAATTTACAATCTTTTCCTTAAATATTAATTTTAAGTTAACAATTTTCACTATTCAATAATGTCTTTCCGACTAAAAATATTCAAAAACTAAATTCTCGCAAATTGCGAATTCTCAAAAAGAGATATTTACAAACTAAATTCTCGCCAACTTGCGAACACAAAAATCTTTCTGTTTAAAGGATAATTACAAACTAAATTCTCGCAAACTTGGAAATTCAAACTTCTCACTTTAAACAGCATTTAGCAACTTTAATTAACATGTCATAAATTGAACTTTTCATGCGAAATAAGCAAAGAAAGAAAGTTTTCACTTATCTTTTTGGCTTCTAAACTCCTCCATTCTGAGATCACAAAACTGCTCAAAAGGATGTTGAAGGATGCTCAAAAGGATGTAAAGGATGTTGAAGAACTTTAACTTTCATCCTTCTCCTTGCATGGCTGAAACAATCCATCGGAAACTCCTTTCGTTTCTTCTCTCTGTCGATAAAACGTGCTGATTTCCTTATTGTTTGAGGATTCTGGAACTCCGGTCTCCTCTTTACTTCTTGGGGCCCACTTCGTTGCTGAGGATCTTTAAACCTCCTCTTGGGTTTTCTATCTCGCTGGAATGGTAGAGCTACCGCGTCGGCTGTCTTTTTTCCTTTGGCGATTCTTCGCTCTGAAGCTACTCTGACCTCGCTTGAGGTGGTTGTCGTCGGGCAATGCAGACTATTTGGCGAAGTCTCCTTCGTTGCATCCGAATTCCGTTGTCGCACCTCGTTTCATTGGATTGTCGCCCGCTGTTCTTTTCTTTTTCTCGGTAGGTATTGGTGTTGCTTACGGGGGAACTTTCTTCACTGGCCTTTCCGTGGTTTTCCTTTTTCTCTTTTTTGCTGATCCTGGGCCTTGTGGCTGCTGCATAAGTTTAGCTGGTATTTCTTCCGTACTTTCGTCCTGTTTCATTCTTACTATTGGGGGGAGGGCCTCCAGCTCGCTGTTTAACTCACTGGCACTCTTCCAGGATCCTGCAATAAATCTTTTAAAACTTGGAAGTCATTATGACTATAATAAGGTTTTAGTTGATCAATATTAGCAATTATTTACTGGCCATTTGCATTCTTTAAATAGAAAGTCGCATGTTTAATCCTTTCAGTGACGTACGGCCCTTCACACCCGAGCTTGAACTAGGCCACTGTGTTTTACGGTGCAGACGATAAGGAGGGTTTTATCCTTAATACGTTTTGACCGACAGTACATTCTACATCCCGTCTATTTCTGTCGTAATAAAGCTTGCTACATTATAATTTTTAATTGTTTCATTTATAATTCTCTGGATATCCTTCGATTTAAGTTTTTTATGCCTTTGCTGCAGAAACAATAATTTATCTAAACGCGTTAAACTTTTTCTCCTTAAGAAGAGTTCTGCGAGTGTCTTTTGTGTACTAACTTGCTTCGCTGTTCTCAAAGCAAAACCTAACAGACTGACACAGCTTTCACAAAGGTCATGATAGTTTTTAACGTATCCTTGAATAATTTTAACCATACTCTTCTTTACACGTTCCGCAATATTAGATTGCGTTCGATATGGTACCATTTATGGATGGCGTATGCCCCGTCCTGTGCAAAGATTTTTAAATAAGTTACTTACAAAGTGCTTCCCGTTATCCGATAGTACTTTTACTGGGGCCCCGTATTTTAAAGTAAATTCGTTTAGAAAGAAATCTGCTACTATTTTTGCTGATGAGAGTTTAAGGGGAATTATTTCCACCCACTTTGAGAAATGATCAAGGATAGTTAACATATATCTGTTTTTTTTTTCATTTTTATTCTGGGGTAAGGTTTCGAGTAGATCAGTGCCAACCAATTCATTTGGGAAAGTGGTTTTTATGTTAAGTTTTCATGTTTAAGTACCCGGCTGGGTTGTAATTAACGTCGTTAAGTAATTGACACAAGTGACATGATCCGACATATACCTTTACCACCCTCTCAAACTGCGAAATACAAACCGCTTCGCGGACCCTTTGCAAAGCTTTTGTAATACCTAAATGACCAAAAATGGACTAATCGTGCACCTCCTCTAAAATATTTAAGCGTATTAAGCGTAGACTCGCTGCGATCATTGGCCGGTGTTCTTGATTATCGTTACTCATTTTCGTGTAAAAATAGTATTTTCATAATGATGATTTCAAAATGGGCCTTCTTATTGTGAATAGCCGTTAAGTTCGCACGCTCAAAATGCTCAGGATTTTCAAGATATGCGTAAATATCCTTGAATTCAGAGTCCATTCTTAATTCCGAAATTATTGTTTTACAGGACTCAATTACTTAAGAAATTAGCATCGCATATTTAATTGTATTTCCATCTTCTTCGATCTTAAATCTTGGGAGCAGATCCGCAACTACGTTTTCCTTCCTCAGTGTATGTTTCATGATTACATTAAACTCTTGTAGTTTTAACGTCCAATGTATAAGCCGGGGTGAAAGATTTTCCCCCGAATACAAGCGACCAACTGCCGGAATGGTCTGAGAATGCTGTTACCTGTGCGCTTCCGAAAAAATCGCGGAATTTTTTCACCGCTAGTAAGACAGCGAGAGTTTCTTTTTCAAGTGCAGTGTAGTTTCGCTGAGTTTGATTTAAAGTTTAACTAAAAAAAGGCTATTGGCTGCCTATTTTGGGAAAGAATTGCGCCGATTTCGAAATCCGAGGCGTCTTCTGCAATTTCCAAATTTTGGTCCTCTTCCAGCAATTTAAGAACTGGGCGTTAATTAGACCGTGTTTTAGTTCTTTGAACGCAGTGTTCGCCTCAGCACACCCCGTGAATCTAGTTTTTTTTTTTTTTTTTTTTTTTTTTTTTTTTTTTTTTTTTTTTTTTTTTTTTTATTTTTTTTGCTTTTAAGAAACAGCAAGGGTTCAATTATCTTCCCAAAATCCTTGATATAAAATCTGTAATAGGAACACATGTCCAAAAACGAAGATAATTTCTTGGCAGTACTTCGAGGTGGATATATCGTAATCGCTAATAATTTGGAATATCCTGTCTGTATAGTGTTTTTCGAGATTTTAACACCAAGATACCTAAGTTCTTTGGCAGCAAACTTGCACTTCTTCGCGTTTACTTACAGATAGGCCTCATTTAACAATGCAAAAACTTATTCCAAATGTTTAATGTGGTCATCTATCGTTTCGCTGGTGACAGTAATATCATTGAGATAGATGACTGTACTTTTACCTAAGACTGGCCTTACTATACCGATAAAGTTACAGATTGGGATTAGATAAAATTTTTAAAGATGAAATTCTTACCGATGTTGAAGTCTCTTTAAGGTTCTAAGAACAAGGGTAATTACAAAAATAAAAAGATTTATGAGATGAATTACTGCTGCTTGGCTTTCGCTCTGTGGTCACCACAATCTCCATAACTTTTTCAAATGTAGCCGGAGCTCCGCTTAAGCCAAATGGCATTCTCAGAAAGGCATACACGCCTGACTTTGTAATAAAAAGCTGTCTTCTCAACATCTTCGAGTTTACTGCAAACTTAAAATTAGCCTGACGTCAGGTGTAGTGTAGTCATATACTTTGCAGAATGAATTTTCCTTATGATTTCATCAATTATCAGGAGGGGATACGTGGGGTATTTCGTTATGCTATTTAACTTGCGGTAATCAACCGCGAACCTCCATGAGTTCGGATTTGAGAGTGGTAATCCATCGTTTTTTGCACAAAACTACCGGACTCACCTGAGTACTGGTAGTAGGCATTATGGTTTTCCTATGAAGCGTGTTTTTAATGTGCTGCTCCAGAATGTTTTCCTTCACTTAGTCAATACCTAAAAAATACCTAAATAATTTACTTTTGATTTTGGCATTTTTGCTTTTAAAGTTTTCCTTAACTGAGTTTAAAGCAGGAGGACTGAAAATGCCATTAATTTTTTTTTTAATTCTAAAGAATACCTTTTCAATGATGATTTTAAATTGAATTTCTGTTCCTTGGAGATGGTATATGGAGAGTTTACTGATTATAACTTATAGCGAATTATTGCTTTATTACTTTGCAGCTTTAGCGCAAGTCTTGGGCTTATTAATTTACTTTTAATTACTTTTATTATGAATACATATTATATATACACTCACGTTTGTGAAAATTGCAACACCCTGAAGGACTTACGCGAGTGAGCTGAAATTTTCAGGAAATGCAAAGTAGCGCATGATATACAAATGATTAGAATTGCAAATCCGTAGCGCATGCGTATGCTGAGCAGCGCCCTCTGAACGGCTGATGGATCCGAATAAATAGACGGCTGTAGCGAGGCGTGTATGGTTATCGGTGGTTATCTGCTAGTGGTAAACGTTAACTCAATCTGTACTTATGCCTCGTCGACGAAAGAGAGCGAGATTTGAACAACTTACAGAGTTTGAACGAGGGAGAATCATCGGCCTTCGTGAAGCTGGATTGTCGTATCGTGCAGTAGCCTCTCGTGTGCAGCGTAACAGCAGCACAGTGATGCGCGTTTGGAAGCAGTGGACGGACGAGTGTCGGACAACTCGGAAATCCGGGAGTGGACCCCGAAATGTGACGTCAGCTCGCGATGATAGACACCTGGTCCGCATGGCGCGGACGGACCGTACAGCTTCCTCTAGACAATTGGCAGCACTGTGGTCAATAGCTACAGGTGTTTCATTGTGTGCTTCATCAATTCGTAGACGTCTGCTGCAGTGTGGACTGCGCGCACGGACTCCTTTATACAGGATCCCCCTAACGCACGACCATCGCCGCCTGCGGCTACAATGGGCCAATCAGCATAGAGACTGGCGTGCTGATTGGCAGCATGTCGTGTTTTCTGACGAATCCCGCTTTAATTTGTGGTACCATGATGGCCGCATTCGTGTCAGACGCTATGCCGGTGAACGCCACCTTCCGGAGTGCATTATCGAACGCCACAGTGGACGAACACCCGGAGTTATGGTCTGGGGCGCCATAGCATATCATAGACGATCTCAATTGCTACGAATTGTGGGCAATCTGAACAGCAACCGGTATATCCGTGAAGTTCTACAGCCCGAAGCTGTTCCCTTCCTTCAAAGCTTGCCAGGCGCTGTATTTCAACAGGACAATGCCCGCCCTCATACTGCTCGGATTGTTAAATCCTTCTTTGCAGCGCAGCAAGTACAGCTTCTTCCTTGGCCTGCGTGTTCCCCGGATATGTCGCCAATTGAACATGTGTGGGATGTCATTGGTCGGCGTCTTGCTCGTGATCCTCGTATTGTTGCGTCTGCAGACGAACTTTGGGTACGCGTACAAACGATATGGAATGCTCTTCCTCAGTCAGACATTCAAACTTTGTTTGACTCCATGCCACGTCGTGTAGCAGCACTTATTGCGGCGCGTGGTGGCCACACAAAATACTGATTCTGATCTCTTGTTCTTGTTTGTTTGCTTTGAACATTTAATCATTTATTTGTACCACTACCACTCAACTGTGTATTAAATTGCATTCAATTATGACGATTCCTTCTTGGTGTTGCAATTTTCACAAACGTGAGTGTATATGTATATATAATTATAAAACCTGTTCTTAAATTTCGTATATATTATGGAAAACTGAAACATAAAACTGAAGCATTTTGCAGATTTTTCCTACAGAATGTTATTCACAGAAATGCCCATTCGGACATTCTGCAGAATGTCTTTCTCCTACAATACTGAGAAATGTTTGGCCTGTATTTCTAAGAACAGATCAAGTATTTTCAAATAGGGTGCTTGTTGAAAAGAAGCGGTAATGTAAAACTAATAGAAGAAAGAACAGGATATACGTTGAAAATTAGAGAAGGGACGATAAAAATGAAAGGCAATGTGCATGGTCATCCCACGTATTATATATGGCACCTTTGATTGAAAAGACTTCTTTTCCGCTGTCCACGAGTCAGGATCTCCTGGACATATATAATTATTATCTGTTTTTGTTCCTTTACTGGGCTTACACTGTAAAATTTAGAAATATCCGAAAGAAAATTTGAAATTGTAATTTACATTAAAATTTTTCCAATATCGATATAACCTGCTAATTGCATTAAAATTAGCTAACTACAGAGCACAAGAAATATAGTAAGACTATAATTCTCTTATTGCAGGTGTCGAATTTAGTACTGTATGCGAATAAAAGTTTTGAATTGGTTTCGTCTAGTTCAATTTTGCTGAGTCAAATGGTAAAACACTTGCTGAATACTGATAGTTTGATTTAGGTTCGAACATAGGTGAATGGGCTACCTGTATCAGAAGTGTTTTGTGTAAAGTCAGTTTCCCTTAGAACGCCCTTCACCATGGCAGTCCTTATATGTTTGCAATAAATAGCTCTTCTATGCTCTGCAATAACCAAATAGTCTAAACCATTTTTAGTTGAAAATGAATAATTTAAAACTTCTGTTTTGTAAAAAATAGGTTCCCTGTTGAATTTTAGCTTCTTAGAGAAAAGGAGAAAAAAAAGATCATATATTTATTTCTAACTGAGCTAGCCAGTCATATGAACAACACTTAATTTTCCTCCTTTTAATTGAAGTAGAAATATGTTGTGCACTTTGGTGAATAAAACGGGTTTTACACTTCCATTTTGCCATAGAATGTCTGTTTTGCATTTTATTTTACGGAAATTAAAATCTTTAATTTTATTTTGTTGCAAACCCTAGGTGGGGAAAACGTTCTCTCTATATATAAAAAATAGCAGTGCCACATGTGCATAATAAGAAATAAATATAAGCTCATAGAAAGCAAACCTGTTGCCCAGACATTCTTGATTATTCAGATAGACTTTGATCACATTATCCCGGGTATTCGTTAAAATTAGTTGAATTTCTGTTAAAAAGCTTACTTCAGTGCACGTTTGATATAATTTCTAATATTCGCATTTTCGAGTATGTATATTAACACACAAATATTCTTGAGAAAAACTAACTGAAAGAAGATGAATCTAATCGTAATCAGTTCTACACAATTTTATTTTAAAATTCATTATAACTTGCATTTTTTGAGTGCAAACATTATTTTTTTTTTCTTTTCATGTTTCAAAACTTTCACCATTTACACCCTTTAAAATTAGCTGTATATTATTATACTGAAAAACAAAATTTAACAACGTAGTGATTTCTGGGAAATAATCTTAACTCAATGTATCGAAAATCAAATTATAAATATAAATATTTAAAAATTTATGTTTCTGTATTAGGAAACTACACTGAAAGTAATACTGATAGAAAATGTTTAGTACAACTATGCATTACTTCTATTTAACTATAATACTATTTTAAAAAATATTTTCAATTTTCCAACGGTACATACAAAAATTCATGTTGCAAAAAACGCATGAAATGTGTTGGCCCATCAGGGCGGACGAGTAATAAATTCTCTGTACGCTGGTAATTCGGCCCAGGATTCTAGTTCCGCGAATGAGCTCACTGCGTAGGCATTTTCTTTTTTTCCCCCACGTGCAAAGTATATATGAGCCAATTTCCCTCAGAAACTCTTCCCCGAAGACATGCCTATCCTTAGGCAAATAACCTTTGAGTGTTTTGCCATAATCAAATTAGAAAAGTAAGTAAGCACCAAGAGCATTAGACAAGAATCAATCTATCAAAATCCGATTATTTTCTACATTAATGTGTAGAGACATTAGGTTATTACGAAGCAGGAGAGGTGAAAAGTAAGCAACGCCTTCGCCGGGAATCGAACCACGGACCTCTCGGTTACGCATCGAGCATGCAGACAACTACACCACGAAGGCATGCGAAGAAGACGGGAGAAATACCTTATAAATGGTCTTGTAATTTTTAACACGAAAATTTCTAAGAGCAAATGTCTATTTGCTCTTAGAACTGGAACTCTTATTTTTACTCTTATTTTCAGCTCTTAGAACTCTTATTTTTTTGGGGGGAAAAAGATAAGAGCAAATGTTTATTTGCCCCCCCCCAAAAAAATAAGTAGTGGAATGGTAAAATATACTAATATTTTCTTAGATTTTAAAGAAAACAATATCATTATGGCATAATTAATAAACTCACGGCTTTCCTTACTTATTGCTATACATAAAAGAGGAAAATTGCATGTTAAAAACTTGGACGTCTGTGATTATGATTAGCAAATAAACAAGTTTTTTACTTCATGTTCAATTAATTAGCTCTGTCATATCAAGTAAGTTGAGAAATAGTATTTATATCTGTAGATTCAAATAAACTCTGAATGAAAAATATCCAAAGCTGCATATAAAATAATAAATTTTCTAAGTTTCCAAGATACTTTATTAAAAAAATAAGGAAAACATATCAAAAATCATACTGTTTCAGTGAGAAAATATTCCTTCTATCTTAGGCTAGCAATGATATATAAGAGGTAAATTAATTAATTAAAGTTAAGCTTATTAGAAACACAAAAATATTTTAATATTATGCCCGCATGCATATAGATTGCTCATAAAAATTTAATGCATGCATACATAAAAATGCAAATTTATGAACAGAAAAAAAATAAGCATTTATAATTCTTTCTTTTAATGTCTTGATTTGCAGTTTTTCACAAAATTTAATAACATAAACGCCGACTGAAGCGAACAATTACTGTTACAAGTCGGATAACAAACGCTGACATATGCCCTCTTGTAAACTCATTGACGGTGATTGATATTTGTATAGTCGACACTAATCAGTTCAACTGATGACTCTCCGCAGGTGTGGGGGGATAAAAAAAACTACTTAACGCTTTCCGTGCATTCAGTGAAAGAGACGTTGCGCGCTTTTCAAAAGCTTTGTTGGCAAAGCTGGTGACGCTTTCGGAAACAATATCCTAACTTTTTCAAGACCTCCAGAGGGTTAAATTTACATCCTGGCGAGAAAATACAAGGTGAAGTTGAGATGTTAAGAAAGATATCAAACATAAAATAAATTTGTTACACAAAATAAGGGAAATCCTAGAACTCTTGCTACATGAATGGATTTCCTTGGAAACTTTGCGTGAGAAATTACTCCTATGCTAGTATTTTTCATTCAGGAAACACACACACACACACACACATATATATATATACATATATATGTGTGTATATGTGCGTGTAGGAAATGAAATATACGAGAGAATTACTTAAGGATTGTAAGAACCATGATTCCCCTACCTATTTCCATTTTTATGAACTTGCAAATTTTATAATAAACATTTGGAATAGAAAAAGTAAACAAAGTTGAGAATACAAAAACCGTGAAAACCAAAATTAATATTTTTTTATTTAAAGCTCCAAACAGAACTTGTCGAGGGAAAAGTGTTCTGAAGCTTTAAACAAAGTCAATTAACTGAAGAACAAAAAGCGAGTGTCATTCCGACCTACTCACTGAAATCTCTATCATCAATTAGCATAATGGTTATTAATTCAAAAAAATTTGTTATATACAATTCTTCAAAACATCTATACATATTTCAGGCTCCCATTGAATTGGTCTCTTTTCCCTACCTGTTTTTGTTGTCCGAACACAAATAGAAACAAATTATACAAGAAAAAACTTACATGTAATGCCGAAATAAAACATTTATAATCAAGGGAAAAAATTGGACTAATTACAATTGTAAAAAATATCTGTAAAATTGGTAAAATAATAAGACTTTTTTTTACTTTTTCTGTTCCAAATGTATATTATAAAATTTGCAAGTTCATAAAAATGGAAATAGATAGGGAATCATGGTTCTTACAATCGTTCAGTAATTCTCTCATATATTTCATTTCCCATTTTAGATGGTATAAATTTTGCAGCACTACGTGCAGATTTTCTACTAGTTTTTCTAGTTTTTTTTTGTCAACAACAAATAGAAAATTTGTCAGCTTTCTCAATAATTTCTTAATATTTTAGCAGCTTTAAGCGCAAAATACCTTTCTGTTCTGTTTTTTTTTTACACAATTACTCAGGGATTAGACTCCTTTCTTCAGATTTGAGAACTAATGGTTCTTTGCCTGTTTATTATTTTTTAGTGGAAGGTTAGTTTTCCCTTACAAAAAAAAACACTGAAATAGGTTAGCCCCCTCTTTACCTATAGAAAGGGCTCAGTTAAAAAATATTAAGATCACAGAATGAAGCAATAAACTTAGAAAAACTTGTAAGTTAAATGCCACGCTTTCGCCTACAAATGAAAAACATGTACAAACACTCTGAAAAACTTTCAACTGTATCTACGAAATTACGTGCAAGAACTGTAATTTAATTTACATAGAACAGACCAAAAACTGCTTAAATATGAGAATCAATAACCATAGGTTGCACATTAAAAGGTTTAAAAGTCAAAATAATACCGAAAGTAGTAACAATAACAACACCGCAGTACTGGAACATTTTCAATTCTATAATTTTGATGACATTGAATTGGCAATTTTGGATGTCATTCCCAAAGCAAAATTAAGGGTGGTTAAAGAATCCATTTACATTCTGCAACACAGATCTCTCTCCCCTCATGGACTCAACGCAAATTTTTTAAACAAGACTGATAAACAAGACAAGAACACGATTTAAAAGCAATTTAAATTTTTTAGCAAAATCTATAAGAGGAGCATGAGGAAAAGGACGACAAAGTAAAAGATTTTACTTTGCAGACGACATCAGTAATATTGTTCTGAAATGTACCAATTGCTTTCTAGAAAAATCTTTCATCAAAAAATTCATTAATCTGCTTCACTCGTTCAAAACCATTACCTTATGGAAGATCCTTAACTCGATTAGAGAAACATTCACTGGGCACAAAGTAGTAAAAGATCTGATTTTCGACTTCTGCATGTTTAAACTGAGGAATAGCAGTTTTTTTAACAAAATTTGTTTTTGCAAAGTGCACTTCAAACACCCTTGCTATGACAATATAAAAATTAATCAACTTTTCAGCAAATCAAATCTTTTACCTGATCAACAATCTTTTACCTGATCAACAAAGTCACTCCATGCTTCAAGTATATGAAAACCCTCGGCAGTATGTTGTAAAATTTCCGCACAGAAAAGCTGAGGCTGCAGTTTACTGAAATACGATAAATTTAAGGATCCTATTCATTAACACATCATTACAGGCTAAATGGATATAGTGCAAGACCAAGATTTGAGAGAACTTATGAAACTCGGCACTAAATATAGACCTACTTTTCATACGAGTAAAAGAACAAGCATTCATATTTTAATAAAGACCTGAACAGATTCATAGTTTATGCCAGTTACCAAACTAGCTTACCAACGTACACCTTTCTGGAATAGAAAGAAGCTCTCTTGCAAGAATTTGCCAACAAAATCAACCACAATACCAATTTTACCCCAAAAAAGATCTCGAACACAAAATACGACAGCTGCAAGATAAAGTTATTATCACCAAAATTGATAAAGGTAGTAATAACTTCAGCATTATCGGAAAGAAATTCTACTTTGATATTATTAATAATGAACGCCACAGTACTGACACCTATCAAATCATTAATACCAATGAAAAAATCATTCTTAAAAAGTTTAAGGCACTCCATAAAAAACTTAAAATTCGCCCCAACAACTATTTTAATCGTTTTGGAAATCTTTATGCACTGTCTAAATTCCATAAAAATCCAATTAAATTCCGCTTCATAGCTAACGGTACAAAACTTTTTTGGAAGATATCGACTATCGTTTGGCGCTCATCGTAAGACAAATACTCAAATTTATTAATGATATCGATTTTCAAGAACACAACGTCAACTGTATCATTAATAACAAATAAACAGTCTTGAATGCATTGCAGACAATAGATATCGAGAATATTAATTGCTATGATTTTGAAGATCTTCACATCTTTATCATTAGAGGAAATTTACAATAGCCTTCTTACGTTACCAGATCTTTTTCCACAGATCTACCGGATCATCACAAAAGAAGATTTGAAATTTTACCTGCAAGTAGTCATCTTTAACAATTATTTATTATTTGATAACAAGTTTTATAAGCGAATAAATGGAATTCTAATGGGAGGAAATCGTTCTTGAGCCATTTGTACGCTTTTCCTTTTCACGCAAGAATATAAGTTTCAATGATAACTGAAACTGAAAGAGCAGATATTTATCCTTCCAGCTTAAGACTTAGCAATACTAGCCCTGAACAAAACAACATAATCTACCTTGACTTAAATATCATTGATTACAAGAAAATTAAAATTTACCATAAACGAAGACAATTCAAATTTAACACCCGAAAAAAGTCATAATTAATAACATTAATTCCCAACTTCTGAGGATAAGAAGAATCAACAATGATACAGAATTTCTACAAGAAGAAATTTACTACTTCATTAATATACTTCAACACAATAAAATTCCCAATAAAATAATTTCTCTTTC
>KK115600.1:311159-321932 GCA_000611955.2 Stegodyphus mimosarum
TTGTTGCGTTATACGGGTTCGTGGATTTGAGAGTATCCGATGAAAACACGATGCAGAACAATAAAAAGCACAATTTATTTACAAGAATCACTATTTACAGCACAGTTCCAAAATTACCTTTAAAAGCGTCGAAAATATACAATAAATACGCTGAAACAATCAGCAACACAGCTTCAGGCTGTAACTGTAACGGTAGCTTCCCGGCAACACTAAACTTATAATAAACACCGTGGAACAATTACCAATACACTGTCAAGCTATACTGTAAAGGTAGCTTCACGGCAAAGCACTATCTCGATCGCTTTCAGTTCACAAAACTCTCGCGTAGCTTAGCACTCACAGTAAGCAGCTATTCTCACAATTCTCACAAATCTCGCAATGCCGGCTCTCAGAAACGCAATGGTTTATATAGCTTTTCCTTAGGTTCCACAGGTTTCGAGAAATATCTCGACAGGAAGTTATTTTAGAAGCTTCCTGATTGGACCATGGGATATCGGCAATTTGGTCGCCAAATGGGCGATAAAATCGCCAATCTGGCAACCCTACCATACACTATTTTATGGCAACCCTTGTGCTATGCCGGAAAGCTTACATACAGGCGCAACCGCCGAATTTTTCGCAACAGTATTACTACCAGTCCATTCCTTCTAGCAGTTACAATAAAGTATCATATTACAAAATATATTACAAAAATCCTGTGAGTTATGAAACGTTGAATTCGTCTTTAGATGTCGATGATTTATATTATGACAATAGAAAAGGCATACCAATTGTCTTCTGATACAGTTACAATTTTAATGCACGCGAATATGAATCTACGTAAGTTTAATTCCAATTCTAAGGAGTTAAAAGACCTGTGGTTAAAAAACGGTTTATCAATGAATGATTCCTTTGCGCAAGCTAGAATTTTAGGCCTAGATTTAAAATTTTTAGAATCATCTTCAATTAGTTGTGTGTTATTGTGCTAAAAGAACAGTTACAGATTACTGCTAAAATTTTTTATCCGACTGGATTTATATTCCCATTTGTGATTAGAATTAAACTCCTGCTACAGCAGATATGGGTAAAAGGTCTTGATTGGCACGAAAGGCTTCCAAATGATATTGAAACTGAATTTAAGAAGTGGCTTGAAGAAATAATTCATTTACAAGAAATATCGATGGATAGAAAATACTTTCAAAATGTTGATAAGCAAAATAGTGACGATTCCTTACACATACTCTACGATGCAAGTAATAACGCATATGGATGTGTAGCATATTTCAGATATAGAAATAAATTTGGTGAAATCAAAACGAGTTTCATTTTATTGAGGACCAGAGTAGCTCTTTCTAAAAGCTTAACGTTACCGCGATTAAAATTGCTGGAAGCAGTGACGGCAGCTAGACTTGCAAAATATCTAACTAAGTTATTTTATCATAATTGTCAAAAGATATATTCATGGACAGATTCGCAAATCGTATTACATTAAGTCAAAGAATCTTCTAGCAATTGGAAACCTTAAGTCTCTAATAGGGTTGTAGAAATTCAAGCCTTGACAAATCCCAATAACTGGAAGCATTGTAGCGGTAAGAAAAATCCCGTTGAATTATTAACCAGAGATTTAAGCTTAAATTCTCTGAAAACTTGCTCACTTGGTGGTTTGGACCAGAATGGTTACAAGACTAATATATAAACTGGTCAGTTCAACAGAATTTTGACAGGGAAAACGATGAACAACTAGAACGCCGTAGTAAGATATCTGTTTATGACGTTGCTGTGAAACGAGATGATCAACTATCGGATGTGACAAAATTCAGTAATATACTGAAATTTCTCAGAATAGTGGCATGAATTAAACGTTTCGTTGCTAAGGCAGGAAAATTTCCTGCTAATAGTGTCACATTAAGTGCTTCTGAAATTGAAGACACTGAAATATTTTGTGTTCGTAAAGCTCAGAAGGATTTCTTCACACCTGAAATTAAGGCTCTTCAATCAAACAAGTCAATTTCTCCCAGTTCTAATATATTCAGCTCAGCACCGTTTCTTGACGAAAATGAAATTCTTCGAATGAAGGGAAGATTAGAAGAAGCCGAATATACGGTTGAGGAAAAGCATCCAGTTCTTCTTCCTAAAGATTCCAAATTTGCTGAATTAATTGTAGAATATTAAGATAATAACGTTCTGCACGCAGGAGTTCCAGTAACTTTAGCCAAACTAAGACAGAAATTTTGGATTCCTAAAGGCCGCCAGTTGGTGAAGAAAGTCCTAGGGAACTAACTGTTTATTACGTTAAAAATATGCAGTAAAACCAGCGAAGCAAATGACAGCTCAGTTACCTAAAGACCGAATTGTTGTAACTCTGGAAATGTTATTCAGAAATCATACATTGTATTGTTTACGTGTGCTGTTACACGAGCGTAACATCTAGTTCTCATTTCCACTATGTCTGCAAATAAATTCATTTTGGTCTCAGACGTTTCATCTTCAGAAGAGGAAACTGTCGCACCTTTTATTCAGACAACGCGAAGACTTTCAAATATGCTGCCAAACATTTACAGTATTTTTACATCATGATTAAAGGGCCAGACTATCAAAATTCTCTAGGAAATGAAGGCTTGACTTGGAAATTTATCGTGTAACTTGCTCCATGTTGAGGAGCTTTTTACGAACGCCTTATGAATAGCATTAAGGAACCGTTGAAAAAGATATTAGACACAGCTCAACTGAATTGAAGAATTTATGACTGCACTGACAGCAGTGGAAAATATGTGAATAGACGTCCTCTGACGTACGTTTACAATGAGTTACATGAACCTGAACCATTTTCACAGGCTGATTTTCTATTGATCGGACATAACGATGAATACCCATACAACTTTGCTGAGCTCCTGAATAGCTCTCCAACAAAAGAAAGTCTAATAAAACGAGAGGAATATCAGAAAACACTTATAAAGCAGTTTTGAAAAAAATGGAGAAATCAATATCTTCTTGATTTAAGAAATGCTCATTTCTTCGATACACTCGAAACTAACAAAAATCTTAAAATCAGTGATATAGTTTTACTTGAAGGAATAACTAAATCTATGTTTCTCTGGGATTTAGGTCGAACAATTCAAGTTTTTAAGGGACGTGATGGTCTTGTACGATCATGTGTGGTAAAAACTAAAAACGGAGACTTTAAGAGACCTGTGTAATTGATATACTCCCTTCAACTATCAGACTGAAAATGAACTAACTTCGTAACTTTTATTTTTTCATGTTCACTAACATTAATTTTAGTTAATAAGTTTAGCTATTACTAGCAATTTTCTGTTTGTAATTCAAATTAATATTTACTTATTGAGTAATATTTTGATTGTATGCTGTTAACAATGTTTATTAATTTTATAGAATTTCCCTTTTGCTGTTTATGTTTGCATCAGATAAATGTACTTGATAGTGATATGTAAGTTGATTTCTTACATTTAAATTGTTTTGAATGCTGAACTAGTGATAATTTTTGCAAAATTATTAGTTGGGGAGTGTTGAAAAATCCCACAAACGATTTTTGCATCGCCGTTAGAGGCGCTTCTCCTTTTAGAAAAGAATGTTCGTTTAGTTTACAATGTAGAACGAGAAATAACCACCGATGCATTCCGGGTTTTACTTTTGTAAATAAAATTATTATTTTTGTAGATTGTTGAAGTATTGGCTTGTATTGGCTTCAATTGGTACTAAGTATGATAAGCTATCTCTCATGAAGTCAAGAAATATAATACCTTTTTTTATAACAGATGCCTTGGACAAATCATCCCTCCAACAAACTACATTTGGCAACCCTTCAAAGGTCATCACAGACAAAGGTAGTGCATTCACATCTTCCGAATTTCAAAATTATTAACAAGATCAGTCGACTGAACACATCTCAATAGCAACCGATGTACCGCGTGGTAATGGTCAGGTTGGCAGTATTCATGGAACCATTATACCAATTTTAACTAAATTAACTATCGATGAACATGACAAATGGTTTAAGTATGTCCCGCGATTGCAACGAATCTGAAACTATACCACTACACACGGTACAAAGTTTGCGCCTTTTTAATTATTGATTGGTATCAAAATGAAACAACATAAGGATCTGCAGATTAAATAACTTCTTGACAAGGAACACAAACAAAGAAATCTTGGTGAAAAAGACGTGTTACGTATTGAAGCTAAACGGAATACCTCCGTTTATGGAAGGAAATATACAGAAATGTGTAGTGTCGGTGCGGCATGGCGGTGTTTAAAATATGTGGTGAACCAAAAGGCCTCTTGTGAAGTTTGGTGGAAAGGGAGACGGGTGACCATCGAACCCGTCCACCTGGCGTGCTTTGCATCAAAATCGAGGTGTGAACTGAGCTACATCGGACTGTCACTTGTAAAGTGCTCAAGGCTGTTGCCAACGACAGGCGTATTTTTCTCTCCTTGCCACAAGGAATTTCGCGGGTGTGGGCTGATGTTACTGTCAGACAAGTGAGCATAAATAACCACAAAAACGCAACTATACGACAATCTGAGAAACGTCGCAAACCTGCTTGCAAATACAAGGTCGGAAACCAAGCGGCAAACGTACCCAGTTTGGCCCTGAACTGAGCTTCGTTCCAAAGTCTTCAGTCTTTATGACGTACCGAAAATTCACCTCTCTGATCTTTAGGAAGTACGAAGGTTTGGACGCCGTGAAAGTCCAATCATAATGTCAACCGCTGCTAATAAAATGAAACGGTGATGCACAAAATGAACATTCACCACCAAGACATTGATTTTTTTCTCTTTCCTTTTTCTGCTTGTTTTGTTTTGTCTTTTCAGATCACTCGTTTTCTTCAACCAGCGGTTGACTTCTGTGATGCAAAATGGTCAGGTGGTGATATGCTTCTTTTACTTATTAGAATGGAACACGCTCACCAACAAGAAAACGCAAGATCACGTGACCACTTCTCGGAGAGACGCAAGATATAAGCAACGACAAAGTTATCATTGAACAAGTTGATCAGGATAAGTTGAAGGAAAAGTTGGGTATACATTATTTGCCGCGTAGAACGATATTTAAGAAGAACTCTACCACTAACATTCGCCCTGTATTTGATGGTTCTGCTAGAAATAGCAGTTCCGTATCATTAAATGACTGCATCGAAAAGGGTCCCAACCTAATTGAGATGATTCCGACAATTTTAAATTGGTTTAGGTGGGGAAATATCGGAATTGTTGCAGATATCAAGCAAGCCTTCTTGCAGATAAGCCTAAAAGGAAGCGATAGAGATGTTTTACGGTTTATGTGGTGGAAAGGTGGAGATTCCCAACAGTTAATCACATACAGGCATTGCAGAGTCGTATTCGGTATTTCAAGTAGCCCCTTTTTACTTGCCACTGTTTTAAACCATGTTCTAGATCAGGTAGAAGAGCCTTTGAAAGGAATTGCAATGAAACTGAAAGATTCATTTTACGTGGATAATTGTGTTACAAGTATTGTCTCTGTTGCTGGTTTAGAATATTTCAAAAGAGAGTCTCAAAATATTCTAAAAGCAGCTAAATTTGACTTACGTGGATGGAGAAGTAATTATCTTCCTGAGATACAAGATTTCTTTGGAGATAGCTCAGCTTATGTAGATGGAAACGATGTATCGGTTCTAGGTCTCACATGGGATACTAAGAATGACACCCTGTCATGCCAATTGATAGAAACTGAGAAGAACAATGAACCGATTACTAAACGAACCATTTTGTCTAAAGCACATCAATTATTTGATCCCATAGGTTTCACTTTCCCGATAACGTTAATTCCTAAACTACTTCTTCAGGAAATCTGGAAGTTGGGAATCTCGTGGGATTCTAAATTACCGGAAGACTTAATTAAAAGATTTAAAAAAATGGGAAGATCAGTTACCAGAAATTAAAAAACCTCAAAATACCTCTCAGACTATCTGAAGTGAATTTAGTGAATCCGACATAACACTGCATACATGTTGTCACTCGTCTAAGTTTGAATATGCGACTTGTAATATCCTTAGACCTGAAAAGGAAGGAAAAGTAACTTGTCAATTAATACAAGCTAGATCCAGAATTGCTTCTTTGAAGGGATTATCGACTCCGAGGATAGAATTGCTAGCATGTCTTATTGGGGCTAAATTAACCAATGCAGGGAAGAAAGATTTAAAGTTAGAAAACATTCAGTCAGTCTATTGGTCCGATTCCATGGACGTACTGTATTGAATCCAAAGAGAAGGTTCGTGGCAAACGTTTATATCTAACCGTGTAAATGAAATTAGAACTCTATCAGAATCCAATGAATGGAAGTTTGTTTCTGGACCTCAAAATCCTGCGGACATACCATCAAGATGTTGCTCAGTAAAAGCCTTACTAAAGCAAAAAGGGCATGAAGGACCTCCTTGCCTTAGAGATTCTAAAGATAAATGCCGGATTAGGATGTGCCACCTAACGAAGATGTGGTAAATGCAGAAAAGAAGAAAACTATAGTGTCGTACATGAATCAGAGTAATGATAATTATTACAGCCACATATCCTCGTATAAGACAATAATTAGAATCACTAGTTGGATATATAGGTTTTATAGGAACTCTAAGACACCTAACAAAATTTCAGGAGAACTGAAGAGCTTAAAGAAGCTGAACTTACAATTTTGAAAAACGTTCAAGAAGACTCTTTCCATAGTGAGTAAACTCAACGTCTAAAATCATTGTCGACATTTACAGACGCTGATGAAATTCTGAGAATTAAAACAAAACTTGAGAGACGACGATGAAAATTTTAGAGTACCGAATGTTCTACCATCAGATAGATCATCATGTCGTTAAGTGCCTGATTCTGTCTAAATATCAAGAACTTGGACATTGTGGAGTACATGGTATCTTTGAGGGAAAATTATTGGATACTGAAAAGTAGTCTAGCTATAAAAGCAGTAATCAAAACTTGCATTGTTTGTCAAAGATTTAGAGTCAAATCGCCTGACATTCCAGTAGGAATGCTTTCTGAAGATCGTGTAAAAAATGCATGCATTTTCGAATTTATTGGTGTGGATGTAGCAGGTCCATTACTACTGAAAGAAAGAAAGAAGGTATGGATCCTAATTTTAACCTGCGCAGTTTATAGAGCAGTACATTTAGAACTTCTGACTTCTCTATCAACAGATAATTTCTTATTGGCACTTAGAAGATTCATAGCTCGTCGCGGTCGCCCTTTAGTGATATACTCAGACAACGCAGCTCACTTTACCGGAGCTGAAACGTTATTGAAAAATGTTGATCTAAAAAGATTAAAAATATCTATTTATCCTATTAGCCGGAAATTCATTCCTCCAGCAACCTCATGGTGGGGTGTTTTGAGGAGAGGTTGACTAGCATTCTAAAACGAATTCTGAAAAAGGTTTTAGGACGAGCATCTCTAAACTATCATAAAATGGAAACCGTTCTCTGTGACTGTGAAAGCCAACTAAATGCTAGACCTCTAACCTACATCAGTGAAGATCCAGAGGACTTAAACCCATTAACACCTGATCTATTTTTGAAAGAGAATCTTCTAAGTAATACAACTGAGTTTGATCAAATAAAAACTACTAGCAAAGACTTGAGAAAAAGATTGGTTTACAGAAGAAAGCTGCTGTCGGATCTTCGAGTCAGGTTTCGAAATGAATACTTGAGACAATTGCACCAAAAGACAATAGCTCGAAACAGATTTTATGTCCCTAACGTTGGAGATATTGTATTAATATCGACTGATAACCTCAAAAGATTGTATTGGCCTTTAGGAAGAATATTGTCGATTTACACCAGCAAAGATGGAGTAGCTAGAACAGCCAAAGTTAAACCTAAAGCAGAACGTGTGACTAAACCCATCAAAAGACTGTGTCCTTTAGACCTGGATAGTCAGAACCATGTCGCCAATGTGGAGAACGTTATGTTAAAAGGAGAACCTTCTGTGAATCAAAGGAATCCCGTTTACCGTCTTATTACAACAAGAACTGGACGTGTTGTTCAACCTCCCTCAAGATATGGACAAAACGGTGTTTAGTTCCTGATCAATCTTCACGAAACTCAAAAGGGGGAGTATTAAAAACAGAACCTTTAAAATTTCGGACATAGTTATCGTTTATGAGAAGCGCACTGCAGCTCAACTCTTTACAACGCACTTCGAGTGAGCGGCGAGAATGATGTATCCCGTGACATGCTAACGACGTATTTTAGAGATGTAAAATTTGAATTGTAATTTTTATTGTTGTTTTAAATATATTCAAGCGTTAGTCTACGTGTGACCTGTTTATTCTCAAGCTGTTTTTTGTTTGAATACTGTTTCAACATTGAAGAAGATACAATCACCCCGGGAAGAAAAATTAGGCTGAATTTTGATATTTCATTTGAAATAAAAACCTTTATAGAAAAAAAATTATTAAGTTAATTTTTTTAACAAACATATTCACGCGTTAATTCTGGCCGGAAGTGGAGAATAAGACATGATAGTAAAGATTTAAAATAAAATAAACATTAGTTAAACTTAAGATCCTTTTATTGTTACTTCCACACATTTATGCTTTATTTCTTTTCGGCTACCTAAGAGGTGCTTTCAAACTGACCTATTGGCGGTATAAATTTGTTTTGACTCTTAAAACAGCTAACGGATAAACTTTACAATTCAGATTTTCCTCTCATGAGAACCAAAACCGTAAGTATTTTGCGTAAACTACTTACCATACCTTTGAAATGACATCATGTTGGAATTTACATATCAGAAATCAGACTGGCAAACTGAATTAAATAATGATGCCGCCAGACGGTATAGTGGTTAGGGGAGCCTGATTGCGATACCAAAGGGCCCGGGTTGGAATCTCGAAGGAGGCATGGTTGTAAAATTGTCTGTCCCATAGGAGGTGACAGTGGCCGCCTGTTAGGTACCTCCACAATAAAATCGCCACCACTTCTGGCCTTAGTAGTGGCCAATGCTGTTATAGCCAAGTGCCCACCATTGGAAAAAAACTGAATAATAATAATTAGGTTTCACTTTCATTCATTCCAAGAGAAAAGATAAATCAGAGAAATTGATTACTTTCTGAAAAGTAATTACTTTTGCGAATGTAGAGGTAATTTCGAGGCTTAGTATTTAAAAAAATTCATTTTTGATTCTTTCTAATTTAACTTCTTTCATTTGTGGGGGTTTACTTATTTAATTCAGTGTTCAATCCTTAGAACCCCACAAACACTAATAAGCGAATAATCGCTTGAGTGTGTGAATAGAGACGTAAGACTTACGAAGTGTTAACTACCCTTTGTTTCTCACAATAAATATGATACAATGAACTCCTAAGTCGGAGTGTACAGCATGTCAGGACTGAGTGTTCTGTGCGTCGTCTTGGCAAACATCTTAAAGTAACTCCTTAAAGTCCTTAAGTCCTGATCTGGAACAGGGAGCTGAATGCAGCTATGTTCTGGTTGTAGATACTGTGCTTAAGTTGTAGAATAACTGCACTTGAAAGGGATTTAAAATCCTCTTTTATTAAATCAATATTATTTACAAATCACTTCCCAACTCGGGAGGGATACAGAAAGTAGAAGACCACACTTGGGTCTAAATGAACAATCAGATAAATTTAAACTAAAACTAAATAGAAATTTAATCAAGCTTTGCTCACAGAGCTAATCGCGCAATTGGCCTCTAACTAAATGGTGCGTAGGAAGAATTACTAATACTAGCGCACTTGGATTTATTTCAATAAGCAATCACGTAGCAAGCACTGTGGCTTAGAATTTAGCTGCTAGCTGGTCAGGCGAACGTCGAACAGAATGACCGTGATCTGAGACTAAAAGCTCTCTCACACTGAGAGGTTTCCACCACTGGTTTAAATAGTACTTGGCTCTACTTCAAATTAGCATAAGCTGAAAACGCGCACTTCTTCTGACGGGAAGTTGAAACATGAGAAGAGATAGAAAGATTTAAATTGAAATAAAACTTTGTTAGTTTAACTAAAAACCTTACAAGCAAAGCCTGTGAAATTAAACATAATTAAGCTTAACTAAAGCTAACTGAAAGGTATAGCCGAAGATATCAAGATTCTAAGTAGTTGCTCCCTAAATCTTAATTAAGTCGGGCAAGCCAAATAAGGTTCTAAAGTATGGCCGAGCGTAGCACTAGCTTAGAGAGATGTAGCCAAAAGGCAAATGGGCGCTAGTCAGGAACTCAGGCTCTCTCTCGAAGTCAATGAAACATCGACTTAAATACTACTCTTTACTCATTTGCATTAACTGCGTTTCTAAAATTACATTCTGGTAGGAAAATATAAGCTGAAACTAGAAAGACAGGAAAGATGGCTAAACTTAAAATAACTGTTAATAAAATTAGGATAAACCTTATACAATAAAACGATCTCTTCGTATCCATTCAGAGTTAATGGTCTGTTTCGTGTTATAACACTTGCCGAGACTCGAATCTGGACCTCTTGAATACGCGCTGAATGTGCTAACTGTTATGCCACGAAGGCATGCAGAGAGAAGGGAGAAAATACCTTACAGTCTCTTTACAAAATCATATTGTTTTATTATCTGCTGGCTCTGTCTTCACATATTCGGAAAATATGTTAATATTTTTTTAATTATTTTTATGAATATTTAATTTCTTTTATAATCAAGTTTTCCAGAAAAGCTGAGTTTTAAACAGCTGTACAATAACTGCAGATTAAAACGTTTGAGGAATACTAGATGCACAGCTATTACCAAATCAGTCAAAATTCGTGTTACAAATGCTCATTCTTGTGTTCTCTATGCAATA
>KK115600.1:321949-332591 GCA_000611955.2 Stegodyphus mimosarum
ATGCGATATAAAGGTTTTGCGAAAATTAGCTGAGAAAAAAAAGTACTTTAATGATCTACCTTCTTATATATTACGACAGCTATAAATCAGATATATTACTTTACACGCAATGTGTTTAAGGAAAAGGAACTTTAATAAATGTTTACATTTTAACGTGGCATAAAAAAGCAGAGTTCGCTTCCATCGCAATTTGGGATATTACTTTCCTTTAATATCACAAAATTGCTTAGCAAATATATGCTTTTACCCGAGCATTGAGTTCTATAGAGAAAAGCTTAGTTAAGGTAAACACGTTTAAGTTCGACTTTTAGAATATTCTATTTTGCGAATGAATCGAAAAAAGCTAAAAGTAATTGATTTTTCCCTAGTTTTTCTTGAAAATTTCTAGTGCTTGGCCACGAAAATCCGTTCTAAAATTATCTCAGAAAACTTTCAGATGTGTAAGAAAAAGTGCTTCAAACTATCAGATTAATGACATGTTAGCAAAGCGGAAATATGTAGAACAGTCTCTTTTCATAAATTTGGTAACATTTTGATAAATAACGAAAAATGAGAATTAAATATACTTGATGCTTGATCAAAGCGTATATGAAAATTAGTGTATTTTTAAGTCTTGTGGCACAATTTCTGTTTCATGCTTTAGCAAAACCATATATTAGATACTCATTTTCAACTTTTTCATTTAGCATGGGAAGTGATTTTCTAAATGTCACAAATTTGGAGTAAGAAGACAGGTGCCATATTGTTTTGTTATTTGCAATATAGGAAACCTTTTGGGGCATTACTCCTAAATGTAGGCTTTTGTTTTATAAATGTAATTTTTATACTAAATTAGACTTGTTTATATCCTATATAAAATGGAGTTTTTCTTAAAACTCACTATAGAAATCCTTGACCACACTGTTCAAAAGATATACGTATAATCATAGGTATCAAAAATCCTAGGAACAAATTTCATATTATAAATAAAACAATTAATTGGATTTTATCAGATATTACAGCAAATAGTAAACGAAATGAAACATGCGTAATAATACAGACTTATATCCTTGTAAGGGCTATAAAACATTACTGATGTAATTTCAGTTTGAACGTTTGAGAAAGCTCAGTTTTTAATTTTTATACAGAATTTCAAAGCCATGTTTTAAGCTAAATAGACGTTTACAGGTCTATCTTTCAGTCATAACTAAGGAATAAGAATTACAATTATCATTATCTGTTTTTACTACGATTGTATTAAATTTTAATACCTGCATAATAAAATATACAGCTCTAAAGTTTTAAAAGTTATCACTAGAAAGAAGAATCTTTAATGAAAGTAACAAATGTCCTTTGGTATGAGGATATATAATCTACTCTTTGAAAAGTGTGACTCTCTCTGTGAGATTAAAAAACATGTTGTATGAGGAAGAGACAAGTTAATATTTTTTTAATTTCTTAAAAATGTCAAATAGAGCTTTCTTAAGTAGACAAAAATTAAGAAAAACCGGTGGAAATGGAACACGTGTTTCACGGTTTCGCACTATTATTATGATACGAGTAACGTACTATTATTGAATAAGCTTGAATTTCGCTGCCTAAACTTCTGTTCAGGCAGCCAAATTTACTTTTTTCCTGACTTCAGCTACGATTTATATGCTTTTATTTAAACAGACTATCATATTTAGATATTCGTAAATAAAATAAATGCTTGAAACACCGTATCATTTAGTTTCCATAGAAGGGGTTGCATAAGTTGCTTACTATTACGCTCAAGAGCAGTGGTCTCCAAAGTAGGTTACGCGTACCCTAAGGGCTCCGCAAAACGATACTTGGAGCTACGCCAAAGAAATAAGCTTACAATCATTTGCGAGTGTATGATTATGTATGCTATATTTACATTATTTCATATCATATTACATGGATTGCAACTTATAATTATTATGGTATCAGAAGTACGCGATCAAAACAGTTTGGGGGATCGCTGCTCTAAACTATATGCTGAGCGAATAAAACGATATTCAATGGAGCCCAATAACATTATCCTTCGCATCTCTACACTGAGGAGGGCGGTTTAACTTATAAGGTATTTCTCAAGCATTCTTAGCATGCCCTCGTGGTGTAACGGTCAACACACTCGGCGCGTATTTCGAGATGTTCGAGGTTCGAGTCCCTGAGAGGGCATTGCTCATTTTTCATGTCTCCTGCTTCAAGAATATCCTAATGTCTCTACAAACTTTTAGCCTAAAATTTAATCAGCTTTGTACTTTTTTATAAGCATTTACTTTCTGTTTCTCTAATTTTTTTTGTACCGAAAGATTTTACACTACGGAATTTTTATGGGTTTAGATATTTTGTATGCTGTAATTTACTTGCTTCACAAGTTACCTTCCAGCTGGCAGGAATTTTCAATATTTCAATTTTAATTTACGTACGCATTTCAACTATATTAGACAAATCTTATACCAGTACCAAATAATAAAAAAATAAAGAGAAAAGCATATGTTATCATAGCATCATATGAAGTCAAAAAGGCTATTCGTTTAATTATTTAGTTTCCGATATTTGCTCAGTTATGTAATGTAATATGCAGTAATATCGTTTTCATAGAATGTGTATTAGTTTCACAAAGGAGCTTATAACCCACCGAAGATGTGTAGAATGTTAAATTATTGTCACTATTTTAATGTATTATATACTATAAAAATTCTCTCAATTAAAATACATTTTACTGTACTGCATTTTGATGGCATATAAACGCCTCCTTCTGATATCAATTAAAAATTTCATTGTTTTATTGAAATTTAACTGTTTTTTAATTTTTAGACATTGATTTTCTTTGCGTTGGTTTGGTTTGTTTAATTATGGCAAAGCGTTCGAAGGTACTTGCTTGAGGAGAGGGATGCCCTCGTGGAGAATCTTTTAAGAGTAGCCGGCTCTTATAACATGTTACACATGGTGAAATCCACAAAAACGCCGAAGCAGCCAACTCGTTTCCCGGATTCGAAACCTGGGCCTGGATTATTCAGAGTTCAATGATTTACCGCTCGATTACTTTTACAGTCTTTTGATTTTCGTCTGGTGTTAGGCACTTTATTGCCTTTTTTCTTCTCTAGTACTCCTTCAACTCATGTTCATTAGAATCCTTTGCTAAGTATTTGCAAAGAATATTACGTTTTCGTTTTCATATTTACGAATATTACGTAATAATATTTTACTTATTCTAAAAGCATGCTATTAAGGGAAGCACTCCTATCATCTTCAAGAAAAGAATTTGGAAATAAAAGGAGCAAATAAAGTCATATATTTTTAAAACAGTGTAAAATTAGGATGATAAAGGTAATAAATATATTTATCCAAGAGTTAGTGTTCCGGCTTTCAAAATAATAAATAGATAGTTGCTTGAATAAGAAACTAAAAATCGAAATATCCAAAAATAACTGAATCTTGAAGTCTTGAATTATAAGCAGAGTTTTGTTTATTTTACATATTAACAACTTGCATTGTAACTTGATGATACGCATTTGTTTATAAATACCACACAGATGCATGTGTTCGGTTTCTTTTATCATAAAAATCCTGCCTTATTCTTGTAGCAACTTTACGAAACATAGCTTTAAATAAATCCTAGCTAAAGAGCAGCAGGCTCCTACGACAGGAATTTCAAGCGTGTACTCACAACAGTCTTATTTCTTTGCGTCCTGAATGATCTGTCCTCGCAAGCTGTTTATAACAGATGCAAAATCCACATGAGTATAATACAATTTCTTCAGGTGTTATTGTTATTCATAGTTTAAGTATCATGAAATAAATGTAGTTAGAATGCATAATTATCTTAGATGTGAAGCTGTCAAGCAAAGAGGGAAATCATATCTGGAGACAATTTTGTTTGCTGTTTTCTTTGATGAATTGGAAAAATAATAAAATTGCCAAGTAAGCAAATTCTCATGTGATTTTTAAGATTAATGCTGTAATTTAGCAAGAATGAATCATTTGTGTAATCAATTATGATATTATTAGCAGACAGCTGAATGTCTAGGGATAGTTTAATACTAAAACTTTTTATATTTGACTTTCTGACAACAGTAAAAAAGAAATGAAAATTTGAAAACGCGAGATTTGATCAGTCAAGTGTTGGTAGAGATTGAAATAAACTCAAAGTAACGTAAAGTGCAAACGTAACCACATTTCAGGAAACATATTTAGAAAATGCTTATAAAGCATTTAATGGAATAAAAGAAAGATACAAAAGATGTTCGGAATAGATGTAAGGAAATAACATTATCGTTATTAAAAAATTCAGTTGAATACGAAATTTTATGGAGATTTTTAAACTCATTTACGAAAAATGATAGTTTGTTTCTATAAAGGGATCAAGCAAATCAAAGCAGAGTATATGGAAAAGTCTGAATTTTTCGCATTAGAAGAACAGAAGGTCACGTTTAGGAAAAACAAAAGGTATAAACATCTCTTTCTAGGAATGTTATTGGACAAAGAATGTAATTTGCTGTAAACACTCATACTACACAAAGTAGAACAATTTTAATGCATTATTATATGCATCTGCTTTTATTACATATATGTATATATAAACAAATGTAAGAAAGCATTGCTAAGAATCCTGCGCTCAGGCTGCAGTGATTTAATTAAACATAATTATAATTAAAGGGGAATACTCCTATTAAAATTCTTATATTTCAAAGTAAAATAAAGCCAATAAAATAAAGGAATAACAGTTTGAAGTCTAAATAAATATCAATTTACAAATTTGTAATTTTTAAGTAACATTTAAAATTTGTTTTACAAAATTTAAATATTTTTAGAAAAATTTTTAAAAGTATTAAATAATAAAAGGAATATCGGCACAGAAAAATTGCTTTACAAGCAATGGATAATAGTCGTAGATGTGCATAAAGGTATGATACAAAAATTGTTAATAATGATTATAGCTAAATAAAGAAAATTACCTATAAATGAACAATTGAAAAGACAACGAAACAATACAGACTCTTCAGAGCTAATTAGCTTATTTCCCACTACTTTCAACCATTCAGACACCGTGTTTCGTCTTTCCTATGCATATGCAGATCAAAAGTAAAAATGAAATTAAACGTAAATATTTAATTCCCCAAATTTAGCAACCTCATATGCATATCGAAAATACCCCTACATCATATAACTAATTTAAAATTATTCGGAATGAAAAACTTTATTTAAATGCTAAAAAAACTTTTAGAACAAAACATAAGTATCGAATCATTGGCACGAACATAACATGTAAAAAATGTGAAAATAAAACATTGTAATTTAAATGTAAATAAAAGGAGTACACGTTATATTACAAAAATATTCAATTAAATGAAATGTCGTATTTAGAAATGAATTAGGCCAGAACAGTTTTAAGTTTTTGGCCTATTCCATTTTTATTCCATTACTTTTCTTAGTAGTTTGAAGTATAACTGCTGATTATTACTGCATTGGGAACACTTGTAAGAATACATCTGAGGAAAATTCCAGAGTTCTGATATGTTACTTTTGAAAAGAATAAAGTTTATTAATCCATTATCGGACTTGTACATTCAATCTATTATGAAACCATAAGTACGTGCCAAATTTTTGTAAATTTGTGCGCTCATTTATTGATTTAGTAATTGTTTTTTTATAAAGTTATTTATTGCAATTATTGTTTCTGTTGTTTGCCATTGTAATACTTATTATTGCATTGATGCCTTAGTTGTATCTATGGTTTCCTGTCCAAGGACTGTACCGCCCGGGAGGTGTAGTCTTTGGGATGGGGATAATGTACGAATTTTGTATTTAGATGGGTAATTTTAGTAAAATTGTAATTAAAATTGTTGCGTTCCCCCCTTGCAATGCAGCGCGAAACAAATTTTAAGAGAAAGCTATGCAGAAAAAGCAAGAATACAGGGGCACGTGCATTTAACATTGAGTAAATGGATATCTCGATAATTTGTATTAAGCTTGAATAAATGTAATTGACAACTATGTTGGCTGTAACCCTAATCCCCCACCCTTATTGCTTTCCAGTAATTTCGAGAAGCAGAAAGTAGGAGAAATATCTCGCGACTAGTTGAAAACAATAAAAGTCCAGAGAGAAAGCGTCTGAAATCAGTTGTTTATTTAGTTGCTTAGTTACTGCTGTTGTGAGTTACTTAGTTCCGCAAGAACTGAGATTAGCTTTCTCTTTAGATGCGCTTTCCATTGCTTTGTACTTACTCGAACTTTTCGCAAGGTCTTCATTATTCCAAAGCGGCCTCCTCTAGAGCTACTATATTGTTCTCTAAGGACATCCGGGATCCGGAATGTGTGAGAGTGTCAGCCTTCTTGGGAGTATCAATGTCTTTCCCTCATCCGATTCAATTGTCTGGTACAAGACGCCGTTTGGAATATGGAGTGAATCCCAGAGAGCCCAATATTGTTTTCTCATAGGACTATAGATCGAAATGTCCTACCAGGTATGTTTTCTGCTTGAAGACTCCACTAAGTCAATTATGGGTTTTAATGTCACCGTCCTCCAGCTGGTTTTTCCTGACTTCTTTGTCACTCCATGTGTCTCTATCAGCCGATATTGATTTTGTAATTTGTCGTGCGGCAGGGTTAACTATTTAAAAGACTACAGGAGGCTTCAGTGAAAATCCCGTCAAAAAACGCCCACGGAAATACTCCAGGAACTCACCATAACTAATAAAATACTGCCTGATCTCACCTTTTTGTAAGCCCATCAAAAACAAGAGCAGTTCTCTCCCTGCAGTACTTCATCGACGGCATTGAGGATCCTGAAATACAGCAAGCTCTACGGATGGCGGATTTCAAGCATTTAAAAAGCGCTCTGGTGTACGTCATGAAATTCGAGGTAGCCCTGCAAGCAACTCGTAGAGATCGCCACCTAATCAAAGCTGCTCAAGTCCAGGAACTAGTGGATCAAGTGACTGCTCGTCTAAACGATTTGACCGTATAAGTCAATGCCTTGAGACGGAATAGGAGTGACAAGAAATAAACCGTAACGTGTTGGAATTGTTGTGATGAAGGCCACTTACGACGGAAATGCAGATCACCCCAAGGCAAGGTAGGACTTCTCCCAGCAAGAAGCAGAGAAACTAATTAGTAGCTATCTCGTGGGACTGACGTTGCCAGATGATGAGAAGCTCCATTTTAAAGCACTTCATATTTCTGCAATGAGTGGAGGCGGTAACGGACCCTTCATCGTGTGACATATCAGTGGCGTTCCATGCAATATAACAAATGATACAGAAGCCAAAATTACCGTCATCCGAAAAGATTTAGCTGAACAACTGGAAAGTAAACTTATCTGGACGCCGCTCTGAGTTACCCTAAGACTTGCTATGGATATACAATTTTTTCTTGTACTTTAAAAATAACGAATTGCATTCTGCCTCTGAGAACATAGGAGTATTCTGGGTTAATGATAAATTATTTAAATATGTCCACAAAATCGTAGTACAAGACGATATCACAATACCAGCCAGAACAGAATTTTTGCTTCCTGTATCTGCAGACGAAATAGAAATTTCCGCTAAGGCGTCATGAAATATCCCAAGAACTGAAACAGCCCGAAATAGTGCTAGAAGCCTCAGCACTCATCGACATATCGAGGACCGTTATCCTGTTGAGAGTTACCAATGTAGCTGACAAGGAGAGAGGTATTACGAAAAGTAAAGTGCTTGCAGCACGTACTCCAGTGACCAGCGTTAAACGGAACAGTAACACTCCACAATCAGTGATTTGGCTTGGACATATAAAATTACCTATAACTTGGATAAACATTACACATGCAGAAATAAATAAAGGAATACTTATACATAGATAAATAAATATGCATACACTAAGAGCATATTGGAGACGCATTGTACATTAAGTATGTAGTACATCCAAACATTACACTAATAGGGGTAATTAAATAAATACACAAACATGGTTAAGTAGATACGCATACTTAGATACACAGGATGAAGATTACAATGATTTGACTTGGATAAATAAGATCACCTACATTACATATATATACAGGGGTAGCTAATAAATACATTTACATGAATAAATGCATAAGCATACGTTCGATACACATAGAATTTGCATTGCGGATTGAGTGTACTATATACAGCCTTGGATAGTAAGTTGTTACACACGCTGCGCATTGATACACGTTACACGTATTATTATTATAAATAGCCCAAGTAGCACGGCAACGTCGCAATGACGTTGCAAACTCGTCGCGGATGATGTTGTAAAAACGTTGCAATATGTCGTCTTTAAGATATGCAATATGTCTTATCAGATGTCCGCGAAACTCCACAGTTTTGCAACCGTTGCACAGATGTCTTTATTATGTCTTTGTAGTTGAGGTTTTTGTCGCATAGACGTCGTTATTGCGTCTTTCTCAGGATACATTTCGGTTGTGAAAGCATCGAGTAAAAACGTCGTATCACGACGTCTTAATGACTCCCAAATGTACGCCAAAATGACGCCAAAATTCCACCTTTTTGCAACAGTTTTTAAAACGTCGCTATTACGTCCTTGTGTTTACATATTGATTTATGCAGAAAAATAAGCTTAATAATTAATATATTTTCTTCCTTATCTAAAATTTGGTAAAATTTGGTATTCCTTGCATTTTTTTAAAGTTTAAATATTTTATCATTTCGTGAAAACCAGAAGGTAATACAGTTTTTTCTCTGTTGAATAAATATGCATAATTTTAAAAAGGCAAATATTCAAGAGAAATTAAAATTTTCGAACCTGATACTACATTGCAAGCATTCAGTATAAATATAATAAACTATAAAGAATGATTATTTTGCATCCTTAAGAATAACTGTGATATTAGCTTTAATACCATTCGCTTTTTAACAAATATACTGCGTTAAAGTGAAACACCAGTAACAAGATATATTAGTATTCAGCAGTTTATTATGCGATAAGATTATGTTACAAAACAATTAAATTATTTAACTATAAAAAAAACATATAAATAGAGAATTTTAACAAAGCTATTAAATATCAACACTCCTACAAAGTTATCAATTGCTGTTAGAGAAGTTTTTTCAAAAAACATTACATGATTTTTTTCTGTACTGCAGTTAGAAGCAAAATGCACAATCCTCAGAAACAAATATTTTTTAACAGTCTATCCATAGAGTTATCTTTCGACAGTTTTCTGGTGTTTCAGTCTAGAAGGGGCATATTTTAAAAATGATTTTATAATTGTTTCAACTTCAAATTCACTTGCTTGCATCTTGCATGTTTGCATCACATCTGACACAAGAAAAAATAATTGTTTAAGAGATTTGAGCGTATTACGCATTAAAAATTAACTCTCAAAAATTAGAAAAAAAATTTTGTTACAATAATTCCAGTTATTCAAGTTATGAGTTATAACTGTTATTTGGGGAGAGGGTAGGGGTCTGTATGTGTTTCTTTATAACAACAAGCCCACTTAGATGAGATTGTTTATGTATGGTAAAACTAGTTAGTGAATATTGACAGATTTAGTTTAAATTTCTATTTTATTATACCTCAGTAATGCATTTTGCACTGCACGCAAAATCTGTAAGGGTAGATCGTTCTATTGTGTAGCGTAAAAAGAAAAAAACAAAATTTGCACAGGAATTAGTAAAATACTACACTTACTTTAAAGTTATGCTGTATTTAAGAAGTAATATTTAACTTGAATAAGTAATTGCAATTTTGTGACTTTTAAGCTGAAAATTTATAACTGAAATTACTATATATGTAACTGTTTTTAAAATTTATGAGATATGATGGTTCATAAAGTGATTGTAATCTTATATAATCTTAATTAAAATCCAAAAATTAGCATGTCTTAGTTACTATAAGGTAATAAATCTGAATATTACATTCCAGTACTATGTATCTCTGAGGGCACACATGTTAACATATTAATTTTTAAATAGAAAAATAAGCCTTAAGGAAGAATGTTAGCTATATTTTATGAATATCTTAGGAAGACGATACTCTATTTATGGAGTAATTATATTATACATATATATTAATTTAATCTGCGTAATTTGAGTAACAAATATTTGCGTTTTGAAATCTACAAATAACGAAAATAATGATAGTTCAGATTTAACTGGATTGATGAAAAAGGGATCTACTTCACGGCAGCCAAATTTCTAGAAATAATGGCGAACGTTTATCTTTAAAGAATATAACTCTTTTAAACATTTCTTAGTTAGAAGCAAGTACATAGAAACTTTAAAAGAACTTACTTTCAAGAGACCATTAACCACAATTATAAATGAAAGAAATGATTACTGCAAAACATATTGAATTGTGTGAAAAATGGAAAATAATAGAAAATATTCAATAATTAGTTTCTGGGAACAGAAGTTTTTCGATACCTCAAATACAACTTCGAAAATGCCGTACAATTTCTGATTTTATTTGACAGTGCGAATATGCGTACTGTCAAATAAAATTATTTGCACAGTTCGTTTTCTGAACGAGGCAGGGGCAGAGTTTGCCAACGGCGTCCAATCACATCCCACACATGTTCGATTGGTGACAGGTCAGGAGAGTACGGTGGCCAGGGAAGCATCTGTATACTTTGCAGAGCATGTTGGCAGATGCGAGCACTGTGTGGTCGGGCGTTATCCTGCTG
>KK115600.1:332608-399197 GCA_000611955.2 Stegodyphus mimosarum
CGCAGTACATTATCCGAGTATCGTTGGGCCGTCATAGTGCCCTGAATACGAACTAGAGGTGACCTGGAATCGTAGGCAATAGCGCCCCAAACCATTATGCCACGTTGTCGCGCGGTGGGGCGTTCCACAGTTACTGCCGGATTAGATCTGTCTCCACGTCAACACCACACACGTATGCGGCGCTCTGTCACTGGATAAACAGAAGCGTGACTCATCTGAGAACACGACGTCTCGCCATTCTGTCATCCATATCGCTCCAGTCCGGCACCATTCTAAACGTTAGCGTCTATACTGTGGGGTCAACGGCAGTCTTCTTAACGGACGCGGTGACTGCAGGCCACGTTCAGCCAATCGACGGTAAATGGTTCTCGTCGACACAAAAACATCCAGGGTATCTTGCGCATGCTGTAGAACCGCGGTACAAGTGACTTGCGGGACCGCCACAGCTTGTCGGCGGATGCGTCGATCCACGCGTGCTGACGTAACTCTAGGTGCACCTGCACCCCTCGTTCTTCACACATTCCCTTGTTCCAACCATGTTCGCCATAGCCGATGCACCGTGCTCACATCCATGTGGGTATCAGCTGCGATTTGACATAAGGACCAACCCGCCCTTCTCAGTCCGATCACCATACCCCTCGTAAAGTCGTTTATCTGCTGGAAGTGCCCTCGTTGATGGCGGCGTGGCATTCTCTCCTATTACACGTATCCTCCGGAACAAAAACCAACTTTCTTCGATAATTCGTCTGGCAGAAATAATGACACGAATATTGCCCATTCTGCACGTTCCTTCCCTGATACCTTACTTCACGTGCGTCGGAGAGCTGCGCATTTCACATCATTCGTATAACTCAGTGACGTGCGTCTTCTCTAAAATTTGCATAAATTTCTGACCACTCCTTCTTGGTGTTGCATTTTCAATGTCCAGCAGTGCATTTTTCCCACACGACTTCTCCGTCGTTTCCTGTTACTTTGACGATTCGAAACGTCACCCACGATCTGTGGTTTTCCAACCCCGGTATAAAGAAATAAAACGCGGTAAGTGCAACCAGGGTCAGCTATGTAAGGACTAACTACCGTTACATCAGCATCCTCTTCCGTAGAAGAAATGACCATACGCTCAAAACCTAGCATTTGACATAATCCATCCTCTAATATCAGGCGAACTCCATTTTTAACTCTTACACTGACATGTTTTGTCACAGTATTGAAAGTAAATGAAATTTTATTCAGGATTTCATCAATCTGAATCGCCTTTAAAATGCCTTCTACATTTTCATAAAAATCTGGAGGTATCCTTCTTCCGATTAGTTTACTGTCATTTAAATCAAATCCAATTAAATTATTACTGGTATTTATATCACATCAAGTGTGAGGGTAAAGAAATTCATCTACAGAAACCTCCCACCGCCCTTGCAATTCAATGAGCACAGGCAAGTCAGTAATATAGTAAGATATTTTGTTTTCAGGAAAATAACTCATAGAGCTATTGCTCGGCAACGTCATGTAAAAACTCATGGAGAAAACTGAGTGAGATATACACAAGCTTTCGCTTTTTATGTTGGGAATAAGTTAGATGCAGGGAGCCAATCATCAAATTTAAATAGATAACCGCGAAATTTAAGTAAATACTCCACATGTCCCCTCCGCGTACGCTTCTTTAAAATTTCCTCCACGGGAAATTTCTCTTTCAATTTTACTTTTTGAAGTTTTTGAGCATAAAACGCTCCTTGTATCGGTTCTGCTAACAAATCTTTAATTTTATAAACAAAAGGATTTCGTCTTTTTACATCAATGAAATCAGCTGAGAGCTTCGATGGGAATTCACCGGTGAATAACGTTTTGAAAAAATTAGACGACCACTTTATGTTGTATCCCGTCCATGAGTTCCAAAATGTGACTTTCGCTACTAGCGCTTTGAGGGGTCAGCACATAGTTGGTTTAAGTGCATCGGAAAAAATCTCTTGGGCCAACCCGGAAATCCTACCTATACTTACGAAAATTTCAAGACCTCCTTAGTAAAGGCCTTCCCAAATCAATAGTAGCAAATCTGTCCTTTAAAGCATCAACCATAGTAACCAAACTAGTCTCATTCTTGAGACTAGGGTTATTGCGAATAAACGCAGCAGCTTCCCCATCTAATTTCACACGAATAGCAGTCAACTTATCAAAGTCAGCCCAGCTTACATGTGCTGCAACTAAATTGACTCTGCCAATAAAATCACTAAGCTGTATAGTACCTTCCTCCCCAGTGAAAGTGGGAGTAGATATCAGGAGGTCAGCCCCAAAAACTGAGATCTTACTTTCAGTAGGCTGAGGATTCCGACCCACAGTCAGACGGTTAATTACAGGTATTCTAGTTGCCGCTTGTGTTAAGCTCTTCCTTTTAGTTGGCATAATGACCGAAATTAACTGATAACAGTGTAACAAAATACAATATTACTAAATTAGTGTAAATATTTAACACTGGTAAACAGAACAGCAAAATAGTGTAAACTTAATTAAGCATAAACAATACTTTTAACAAGCACTCATAAAAACGTTATAGAAAGAAATATAAATCATTGCAATTATCAAAACAAAAAGAAACCAGTTCAAGTATTTATATAATTACAGTGCCACCACTCTTAACAAAAGCAATTTTTAAAATACACTGGACCAAAACAAATTATTTAGAATTAACGGCACCATCTATGTTATCGTATTTTTAGCTTTTAACTTCATTGATTCATTACTCATGAGTGTCATGATCGTGTAAACCAACTTTAAATTATATCAACACTAAAATACTGCAAAGCGAAAAATTGTGTGACAAACATTGAAAACAGCAAATCAGTAAGTGTTAAATGAGCATCAAAAAATATAGCTGTAAATACCATAACGATAATGCAACAAGTGTAATAGTACATAAAAAGCGTTGTGTTAAGGCATTGGCAAAACCCGTTCAAGTTTTAATTTAATTTATTGGGTCTAGTGTTCTAAATTATGAGTGAAATAAACAAGATTAAGTAGACTAATCTTAACATTTATTTGATATTTAACTATAAATTTCTACATTTTTTGGGTAGTGTGCAGAAAAAATCATCTAGTATCTAAAGCCGGAACAATGGCTTGATAAACAGGAAACGTACCCAACGACAATATTCGTTTAACATATTACATTTTTAGGTGGTGGCACATAGTCTGTAGAAACAAAAAGGAAACGAATTCACATACCTTATGACAATAAGTTAATACATTAGGAGTGGCTTTTTCACCCAGATTAAATTTCAATTACAGACACGTGTCAGGCTTCCTAGAAGGGAACACATTTTCCCCCTGCAGTGGTAGAAAATCTGTAAAAACAATAATAAAACAAAATTAGTACGAATTATTTTTAGTATCAGGACTTCTCCCTTTCCATGGCTTCCCTCCGACAGTTTCGCTGGCCATTTCTCTCCACGTTTTCCTTCGACAAATACTCGGCCTCAGCAAACGCTTCTTCTCTGGCGAAAAAATCCGAATCCCCTTCTCGAAGACCGCTGCAGGCTCTTTTTCTTCTTCTCGCCAGCCCCTGGATTGGCGATGCTTGAAGTTCGAAAAGCCGCCAGCTGCAAGGCAACCTTATGAGGAGAATCCAAGGCAGTACGGTGAGGACATGGTGTGGTAAGCCGGATGTTGGCGGATAATCCCTATTTCTGCAAAAATTACAATCGTCGCCAAAAGATCAACCACCTAATCTACGAAAGAAATAACACATTCCCGCAGCTAGCCTCGCACAGAGTGTCACTTTAGCATGGTGGAAGCCTAGAAGCCCAACGGACTCCAAATCGCCCAGTGGCAAAACTCCAGCTTGGCGTAGCTGCATACAAAAAAAACATATGAAGCAGGGTGCAGATTTGCACTTGGTTAAGGAAATTTTCCAGACCACTGTCTGGCAGAGCTAAGCATTCGAAGAACTGAACCTCCAGGGAAATTTCGAAAACAAGGTGATAAATCTTGATTCCCAACACAACGTAAAAATATGTGAAAGGGAATTAAAAAAACTTACTTTTAACTACTAAATTAAATTAAACAAAGAAGAACGTTTCTACAGTTGAAATATAATAACTACACAGCGAAATATAATAACTACACAGCGAAATTCATGTTTCCTTAAGAATGTTTCAACAACACCATAAACGACTTTACCACCAGAGTCAGAGAATATGGATTCAAACTTTACCAGAAAGAGGGGTACGTTAACAAACTTAATAAACTTTATACACCAACTTATGTAAAACAAAGAACTTTATAAGGTATTTCTCCCGCATTCTTCGCATGCCTTCGTGGTGTAGTGGTCTGCATGCTCGACGCGTAACCGAGAGGTCCGTGGTTCGATTCCCGGTGAAGGCGTTGCTCATTTTTTATGTCTCCTGCTTCGAAATAACCTAATGTCTCTACAACTTTAAAATTCAAACTGAAAATCACCTTAAGAGTCAACCTAACCAGGAATTAAACATTAAAAAAACAAGTTAAGATTAAGCGTTAAACAAACATTATAAAAACCAAGTTAAGAGTCAAAGAACAAAACTAAATTGTTAACCAAACAACCTTAAGGATAAAAGAAAAAATTAACACAAGCAACTTAAATTCAGAGCTAACCAAAACTGCCTAAATTAAATTGACAACAATTACTTTTCAACAAAGCAAAACTTAAGATCAATTAATAAAATCAAATTAATAACTTCTATGACCGATAACAGAGTTATGATAATCATTACAATTAAGGTAAGTATACTTCAGTTCCTGATACTGAATTAAGATAAGTATGTAGTATTACATAACAAATTCATTCTTCATTTGGTCTCAAATTAGAAATAAAATTTTTTTTTAAAATGTGGATTTATATTATACTGCTATATTTATAGAAGTACTGCTACTTTAAGCTGTGACTATATGTAAAATATGCAGTGAAGTATATCATGCAGTGAATGAAAATATTAGCACTTCATTTATGAAATATTTCATATATAACATTTTTCAGCTTCCCAATTAGAGAACTTTTTAGGTATATCAGTTTTTTAAAATGTCTAAACATTTTTCTATTTTCAAGGAAAAATTAAGTATTCTGTTACCTTTAGTATGTGAGTATTGTTAATTTACTATATAAAATTACTTAATGTGGAATGAAAAAAGTATTTAATCACTTATCTTTGTAATTTCAACTGCAGAGAGACTTTGAAAAAGTAGTTTAACTTAATCTGTTATTAAAAAAAACTTATAATAATGCTAAATTATCCGTCAACTATTAATATGACAAATTTTTGTAAACCTAGTTGCATGAAAAATAAACAAATTTTGAAATATAAGGCACTATCTTATGATTAAATGCAGAAAAAACACTTTTCAAAATTCAAAATAATTTTTATTAATTCAGTTTATCACATTATCTTTAAATTACTGCAAAATCATTTATATTTAATTAAATGCATTTTATAATGCTAAACATGTAAAAGATGACATATATAAGAACTCCTGAATCATAAACTCCATCTTTGCCATTGCCTTTCACAGCACCTAAAATAAAAAACACTTGCAATTACTATATGTGAATAAAATTAATAATTAAATTTAAACAAATGACTACTGAAGAAATGAAATTAAATACCTGAAGAATGCAAATTACAGGAAGTATTCAAAAGCATTTTAACATTTATTATCTACAAACAGAGTAGCAATTGTTTGATTATCCGATTATAGCAAAAAAAAACATGGGGGATGCTTTTTCAAATTTTTTGCTGATACTCTTATGACGGAAACTGAACTCAAATCGCAAGTTGAACATATCAGAAATTTTATTAATCAGTCGTTGGTAAGCAACCTGGGTAGTGAATCAATATATAGAGTTGCTGAGATGAAAAGAAGAACAAAAGTATATTAATCATATTTTATGTAATCATAAAACTATTTTAAATTAAATGTGTAGGCATATCCAAAAACAATAAGAATGAATTTATTTTGCAACACAAAGTTGTCTTGCAGGAGCAAAAAAAGTTTTGTGTCTCATGAGATTGGCAATTAAAAAATAAATAATAAAAATCTGGATCCTTTCAGATTTTATATTACACCCAAAGGAGCATTTTTTTCATTGACACATACGTACATTGCATTTGGTCTAAAAATATTTTAAAAAACAGCATATCTTTAGAATTTCCTATAGACAGTCTCACGCGCTCGAGATAAAAATATTTTATTTCACACAATGTGTTGCCATTGCTCACTTTGAGATCGCTGAGTTTCTTAATCAAAAATTCATTAAAAAAAATATGAAATAGACAATAAAACAAACTCAAGATTCGGACTTACAGGGGCTCCTATTCAGATGAAGAACTACGTTATTCAAAATTTGGTGGCTCTAGGTTTTATTATTTCACTATGCAAGAAACGTGCATACGTTCATGCAGATTATTTATTTAGTCATGACACAGGGCGATAATATTTGGTGGCAACTATCTGAAAAGTAATACAGCTGTTTATAGTGATTCGATGCAAGATGCCATTTTGAGACTAACCTGAGCTAATGCCCCTTTGGGATAATAATGTGCAGCATCTGGTAACATTTTGCTGGCAACACATAAGTAATTGTCATTCACGTGCAAAAAATTTCTGCAGATGAACCTAAAAATTTTAAAATTGCATATTGCTCTGGCGCAGATGTATATTATATGTTATAACAGGAGTAGATGAATATATTCTACCATAATCAACATTTCAGTTGTTTAAATGCTGGTGGAGTGGTGTGCAAGGATGAAGATTTGAGTTTTGTTTACAAAGCAGGATGGTTTCGACAGTGCAGCCATTACTGTGTACAAGATTATAATAAACACAGCAACAACAATTGTTCATGAATATTGATGCATAACACTGCATGAATTAACATTACTATAATTAATCAAACTATTTAATATAAATTTATTGCTGCAGTAAAATAATAGGCAATCTGATCACATAATATTTTGAAACTGAACGTATAAACTAAACTAAAAAAATTTCAGCCATATATTTCACTGATACCGATAATAATTGTGCTTCAAATTTGGTTTTACAAAGCGTTTTTTTAGGTTTATTTGAGGGGGGGAACTACTAAATATTAAAGATTACTAGATGATTTCAGTTTTTTGATATTCCATGCAGTACACAGTAAACTGAAACCATGAAAATAAAATGCGCGAAATGTTCAGTTTTGTTTGTTTAAATAGCTTCAGAAGGAAAAAATTTGAATTATAAAGTTATTTCACAAAATACTATATATGAAATGTGCTTTACATGAAATATAACTTCCATCCACGATACTTACTAAGCAGCTAGAGAGAGAAGGTAGGACATTTCAGTAACACAGTGCTATAAAACTTGTATCTGAATTAGAAGAACATTTTGAAATGGAAGTTAATCCTGAAACAGCCAAGTTTATCAGCATATGGATACAACAGTCAGAAGGCAAGAAGAAAATTCTTTGTAAATAAGAAAATACGAAATTTGCATTTGGCATATACAAAATACATGATAAGCAAGCAATATCTGGCATTATGTAATACTTGCAGAAGATGATGAATTTAGTATATTTAGATAAGATGAATTCTCATTTGATGTAAGGCCCCATGAAGGTAATTTAAAAACCATTTTACTTAAGATTAAAAACAAAAGTTATACGATGTTTTACTGCAGTTGGTGCGGGAAGTTAGTTTTCATGCAAGGCATTACAGAACAGAATAAAAATATAGATATTCAGAATGAAATTTGAAAAAAATTGTGGCCAAAACAATGCATTTAAATTTTACCATGAAACCAAATCAAAATATAGATTTCTAAATGTTCGACTGCCCTGAAGTTATCAACATTCTCCAATCTCAAATACTATCAAACATGTAAAGAATTAACTGGAAAACAGGAAAAGGAAATATAATATCTTATATATCTTAAAATGCTAAACTGATGATGAAACTTATGATGAAGAGATGAAATAAAGTAGTCTGATACTACATGAAAACACCTGTTAAATTTATGGCAGAATGTATGCAAAATATAATTTAAAGAAAGAATACTGAATTAAATATTAAACGTTCAGTTGCTTGCAAATTTTGTCACATACCAATCGTGTATTTTATGTATCCAAACACTTAACCCTTTGTTATTCATATGCTATCTTTGAGAATTTCCTTTATAAATCTTCTGGTAATTTCAGAATAAATTTATAATCATTCTTATCAGTTTACCTATACCAAATAAATGAATTTTTTCTTGTCCTTGTATTTGCAATGTATATGCATTATTAAATGTTTGAAAGAGAAACAATTTTTAGTTCAACCAAGTTGTAATATGTCTGTTTGTTATAAATTCTACAAAGCATCTGTATGACGGGGTCATGAAAGTAATGTACATAATAGCAATCAAGACTTCGAAGAAACAATAATGGTACGTTTTAATGAAGTCAAAAGTGAGGTAAGAGATTCAGATAGTAATTCAGAGGAAGAATGCATTGCATTCCAACAAGGAAGTGAATTAACCTCATCAGAAAACACTGACAGCAGATAAAGAGAAAATTTTAGAAATAAAGGAGTTTTAGATAAAAGTAAACAAATGTATGAAAATAGCACTATAGAGGGTATAAAAAAACTACAGTTTTAAAAGGAAGAGTTTGAGAACTAAAAGAAAAAGCAAAATCATTTTATATATTATTGTACATCACAGAAGAAGAATGCAGAAGGAAAGGAAAAGTCTATATCTAGGAAATCATTAAAATCCCAAACTATACAAGATAATTTAGTATTTCAAAATATAAAATGGGTTTTTCGTGTAAGAGGATAACAAAATTATTGTGTAGGAAGCCAACATGCCTATAGTGTTTCAAATTTAAATGTAACAACTGTATGTGAAACAGAAATTTAGAATGTGCAGCAATTAAAATTTTCAAGCAATTTTTACTTTAGAAGTGATTTATTGATTTGTCTGCTTCTAAATAAGTTTAAATAATAAGAACTGTTTCAAAAGGTATTTTACTGTTTTCTATTAAGCAGTACTCATGTAATTTTTATGTTTAGTGTATTTGCATTGTTTTTGCTGCACTGCTTAAAAGTTTGTATGTCTTTATTGTATTCGTGGAAAAGAATACTCAATTTCTAGTCAGCTGTAAAAACATTTTGGTAATACTTCTCTTTTTAGATGTTTTAAAAGGAACAGTCTCACAGAAAATTCTGTGCAACAAAAGTTCAAATGATCGGTTAAAAGTTAATGCAAGTTCTTTTCCAACACTTTCTAGATAAATTATATTTAAACATCTTCTGAATTTTAAGAAAAATATATTTTTGCAACATGTAGTTTTGGTCAAAATAAATAATTATACTTGTGTATATAAAATATGAAGTCAGTTCGAATTTAGATGTTTTTCTATAGAACTTTCTACACTATTCCGTAATAAACAGTACTATTTCATAACTTTTTCTTTATCTCATCAATGAATTAATGAGTAAATATTTAAGTAATGCTAAATCCATTTTCATTGAAATGTAAAACTTTGCAGGTATGTGACGACCATCGTGCAATATTTCTGAGAATACTGAGATAAACAAACTGAGTATTAGTAAATGATGAGTATTAGTAAATGAATGTATAAAATATCGCCTCTCAAATGACCATTTCTGAAAGTGACCAATATTTCTGAGATTACAAATATTAAGCATTATCTCTCTAAGAGGACCATGTCTACAGAAGACCAAAGTTTCTACAATCTTGAATAGTCATCAGAGAGAATTCTTTTTACTGCGAAATTATCGTATGACTGTAATTCAGTATCAATAACAGTGAACGCGATTGAAAAACATTTTCTGTCATGTAATTAGGGATTTAAAATTGTTTTTTCTAATTTTGCCTACATTTATAGTTGTGTTTGTAATCTTCAAGTAATTATACATGTAATTTAAACATTTTTTATACAAAATACATGTTATTTAGAATTTAGCAAATTTTCTAGAAAACGCTAATCCATTGAAAAAAACTTTCCCATGCCTAAATAAATTTTTTAAAATATCAAAAAATAGCAGTTAAAATTAATAACGAAATAACAAGAATAAATTATCATATCAATACCCAATATTTTTAATGTATAGCATTTAGAAACAAGTTAGTAAAACACGTATAAACATTAAATAATGTGCATGTTTCAGATGAGCAATGTCAAGACACTAAAACTGGTAAATTTGAGAACAAATATCCTCAGAATGTTTGACAACCGATGTCCTCCGGAAGATGCAGTATGAATATCCTCAGGATGTGAAATTCATGAAGTCCTCAGGACATCCTCTCATATCCCGGGACATACCGACTTAAACAAGACATACTCAGAATGTTAAATTACGATGTCCTCAGGACATCTAAGAACCAACATTTTCAGGACATCCTAAGAATGTCCCGGGATATTGCGACTTAAATAGGACATCCTGAGGATGTTCTGTGCTATGGGGGACGAGTCGCAGTTACAAATAAAGTCTGAATAAACTCAATCAAAGTTCCTTAAGAGGTTCTCGGAATGTAACAAACTTAAATACGTGCAACACAAATCGTAAATTTATCATTATCGTCTAAAATATATGCGATATCTAGGCATAAATACCAACAAGGACTCAAAAACACTGACTGAAACCAGTGTGGAATACAGGTGAATGAAAACGTTACAGGTAACACTGATGAAACCCTACATTTAATTTACACTTTCTCTATATATATAAAACTCATATAATTTTTAAGTTACTGGAGGCGATAAGGAAAGAAATAGAACTACGGACAGATTTAAGATAAAAATAGCTTGTTATTCAAGATAAACATTACACAGTATGCCTTGGTTGCAATGAAATGTAATTAAATTAGGTACTGACACTGTAAGTTCTAAGAAATACGCTTGTGTTGGATTATTTATTTAGAAATAATTTGCTATTATACATCTGTCTAAATGTTATAAATAAACGTAAAATTGACTAGAAATTTGAAAATAAGCCTGTTTGAAGACATTTTCTCCTAAATTTTAACTGTTTGCAATTTTGCTACTCACATTTAAAACAGAATTCTTTCTTTTTCACTCGTAGGCTGCTCATCAGTCGAATTTTCATTCTAGTTATTGAACTGAATATTGTTAGAAATAATAAAATTGCATAAATATTTTATAATTATATATTTCTGAAAACAAATTAACCATAGAAAGAATGCAAGCATTTTACGAAGCTGATTGTTTTCAAGATTAATTTTTTTATTTCCTGTTTTCCGGCTGTAAATGAAATGAAAAAATGCAAGTAACGGTTGCTTTCCGAATAAAAATGGGCAGTTGAAGCGCAAAATTTAAGAATGTCCTGCCATAAATAGGCTGGGTCAGTATAGCAGATAAACATTGGATAGAATCCGATTGCGAGCTCTGCTTTTCTTTTACCGCATAGGTTTCCTTTTTGTTTATCAAGCGAAAACACGGGTTGCAGCAACACTTTATTTTGTTTATTTTCTTATGACTCCGCAGGGATTTTCGTTGAGGCATTCGAGATTGTTGAAAACGCAGAGATTGCTGAAAATGGATTTCTGGAATTTATGCTTTTATTTCGAAAGAAAAGATCCCCGAGTAAACTACGGTATAAAAAACGGAAGTGCAAAGATGTTTTTATGGACGTTTTAATGATATTCTCAGGCCAGGGAATCGCCTACAATCGCATTAAAATTTGAAACATTTCAGTCAAAAATGATGAATTCTTCTTTATTTACTAAAAATTTTAAAGTTGTAGATTTCGCAATAGAGAAGATTTTTAAAAGGAGTAGGTCTTTTTAAATATTCATCCAGTCAATCTGTTTTCTTACTGGATTATAAAATTAAAAATGTTTTTATGAAATTTAATTTTCTGACTAAAATAGCATCTTGACTTGATGATGTGAGCGTTTTATATCTACTTAAGTTTTAAAATCATTTCGCGTTTCTTGTGAAACGCGTTTAAGCGTACAGGCTTTTAAAATGCAATTATATTCATTAGAAATACATAAATGAAATTTAGTACGTGAAATAAATGATTTAAAGTCTTGGATCTTGAATATATATTCTTAATATATAATTTGGCAAAAACTGTTTGAGTGACAGTTCCGATTTATTATATTTCTAGGAATCTCTCTAAATTAAAGCCAAGGTGGAGGATAGAATGCTGTTTGAAAGGTACGTAAGTACAGAGAATCTCTAAGTATGGAACGCTTGATTCCTCGCAGAAAATTAAGTACGTGAAGTTCAGGACAGCCACGAGATGATACTGGTGTAAAATTATTACAATCTCTTAAAATTATTACAATCGCTTTTTTTATTTAACGTTTCTACTTTTCGGTCATTAAAACTAACCTTTCTATAGTTTTGCATTAAAAAGTTTATTTTTTTAGATAACATTTAATACGGTACGAATGAGAAGTAAAAGGCATTGATCCAAGTTTTCGAATCTCGAAGAAGATTCCTGATTTTCCCGGTATTGATGACATGAACGGCCCATCCGTCTTAAATAGTTAAATTTTCGGCTAGTTGTTTAAATATAACGTTCCCATTAAATGCTGCACTTTTAAATACATGTTTTATAAATAATTATTTGAGTGGATTTATTTCATCAGTTTTAATTTATTTTTTATAAACATTTTTATTTGCAACTACCTCCGAAATAAAAATTAGTAAGAAATTTATTCTTTGTATTACAGGCTTATTTTATTATGCTTCTTTATCATAGTATTGCTAAAAAACCGGAAATCTTTGCAAAATGGACCAACCATTTCTTAACTAAGAAACGCATTTCGGCAGCCAAAGAAATATATATATATAAAGCACTGTACATTATTTGCGACTGCGAGTGAATTTTAAAAGATACTCTCTACATTTTGAACAAACTGTAAAAAATAAATATTAGACCATTGAATTCACAAAATGTAAAAATAAAAGGTTGGAAGTAGAGATACGCATCACATAAATGGTTTTGATTATAAATCAAAAGTACAAACAGCAGATCTACAATCTGCATTGAAAATGGAAAAACATGCGATAGAACTTAGCATAAGTAGATGTAAAGAGGAAAATAATCTGATCAGTTAATATGGAATCTATACTTTTTCGTAACTAGAACATAAGAATGTTGAATGGGTTAGTTGCTGCTTATTTGTACTCAGATCCTATTATTTCTAATGTTCGTCTAGAAGTTCAGAAATCATTCACTAATACAAGACTTTAGTACAATTTCACATTTTGCAAACATTACCTGGGTTTCTCGGAAGATTTTCTAATTAAATTCTGCACATTCTAAAGTTATTAGCAGGCAAGGAAATTAATCTGAATTTCCGAAATCAAACATTCCAGAAAACAAACATAAAGAATATTTTATAAATTACACTTTTCAGCTAATTTTTAAAAGAAGGCAGGTATTTCTTTTAGAACTATTATACTGTTCACGTACTTCGTATTTTATCATTTATATTTGTAATAAGAATGAAGATGCATTTGAAAACATAGAACAATTCTTCATCAGATAAAGTACAGTGCCCAAGGTGATTAGGGAGTCATCAAAGCTAAAAAAATACTAAATCTTACGTCGGAAATGCGGGCAAAGGTCCTAAAGTTCCATTTTTATTGAAGTAATTGATTCAGTCTAAAACTAAATGATTAAAAAACACATAGACATTCAATTTCTAGGAACAGTGATTAGTCAAATCCACCAAAGTAGTGCTCAATATTAGACTTTATTCACATTTACTTACTTCTCTAACGTTGATGAATTCAAGTTTTCCCTTGATAAAATGTCTCTATGTTAAAATATTAAGAAAATGTCTCTTGAAATGTTACGTTCACATGAAAAAATTGACTTTCTTGAGAAAATACGAAATTTTGAAATATCTTTCCATTTCAAAACGCCTTTTGTGTTTCTTCCCTAGAAATGAATGTAACGTAGGTTTCACTTTTCTGCATTTTCTATCACTAGTCTAAAAAAGGAAGTTAAACCAATATGTACTTCACACTGCTTGCACCGCCAGAAAACGAAATTGAATGGCATAAGAAAAATGCGAATCACCATAATCAAATACCCCCTAAGACGACGACAAACATAAAAGTACTAAATTTCTACTCGAAAAAGTGAAGTTTTCTGTACAGTTTCTTGCTCCTAATTCGTTTCACTTTATACTCCTGATTTAAGGAAAGAATTTTTTGTAATTTTCTCTTTACTCCAGAAAGTTAGAAAAATCGAATTACAGAAAAGAATTTTCATTTTAAAAGATTGCACTATACGTGTGTTTTGTATTCTTAACTTAAAAATATATAATATATTTTTGTGTATAACTTAAAATATTGAATGAATAGTATTAAAAAAGAAGAAAAATGTAGGCAAAATTAACCAAAAAATCAGAATGTCTTTTCTACAATAAGTGAAATATTTAGCAAATCTTTACATCTCTAGCTATTGAGCTATTGTTATTAATTTACAGGGTTTTTATGAATTAATAATGCGGTTGTAAAAATTAATACACGCCTTTCTTACCTGCTGCAATTTTCTGATTTGATTAGCTTTCTTTGTGCTTTGGATTGAGTTCTATTTAACGCTTTAGTAGTTTAAAATATACCTACTCTTTATATTGCGTGATATTGTGATATTGTACGAATATCTTTGAGGAATAAGCCAGCGTTGTGTTATATTTCTTGATATTAGAACAAATTTTAATAACTTTTTATCGGCGTTGTGCATTCAATCTATTACGAACGCGTGCGCACGCAACACTTTTTCGTCTCAGAAGTGGGATTGAATGCCGTTAACAAGATCAACGGAGGAGCAGTTAACATAACTGATTGCAGCCTTTGCTACATTTAAAGAAGTAATGAAACCAGGCCAAGAAGAGATGAAAGCGGGCCAAGAATCCGTTAAAGAAAAGATGGAAACTAGTCAAGAATCAGTTAAAAAAGAGATGAAAGCCGTTAAAGAAAAGATGAAAGCTGGTCAAGAATCTGTTAAAGAAGTGACGAAAGCTGTTCAGGAATCTATTAAAGTTGAAATGAAGGCTGTTCTAGAAAACATTGAAGCAGGTAAAGAAGAAATGAAAAGAGAAATTACCTACATAATACAAACCAAATTTGAGGCTATGGAAGGCAGAATTGACGCTCTTGAAAGTAAAGGTGGACACTCAAATTCGCTGAAACAACCTTATATTTGGCTTACATTTACTAAAAACACTCAATCGATTTCGTAGCTGCCCTCGAAATCGATTGAGTGTTTTTAGTAAATGTACGCCAAATACAAGGTTGTTTCAGCGAATTTGATTGTCACATTGGCGTGTTTCTCTTCAATTGTAAAGTTGGACACATTGAAGAAAGAGTTCCTTCGGTAAAAGAACAAGTAGAAGAAAGAGTATCTTCTGTAAAAAAACAAATAGAAGAGGAAGTTTCTGCCGTGGAACAACAAATTGATGACCGGGGTTATTGCGGTCGCCAAAGAAATTGATACCTTAAACAAATTCATAGCGACGGTAGGAAGCAATAGTCATAGTTTTAAATTTTTACCCATGCCTGCTCGTCCCTCTATGAAGTTATCCACGTATGATGGAAAGACCTCTTGGCAAGTGTATAAGTCACAATTTTCAATAGTGGCGGAAGAGGAATGGATGGGATCCCCAAGATAAGGCCTGTCATCTCGTCGCTTCTCTGAGTGTAGACGCGGTAGGTATACTTCAGACTCTTCCCGAAAACAAAAGGCTAGATTTCGTAGCTTTATCCAACGCGTTGGGGCTGCGCTTTGGGAAGAAGTGTTTAAAAGACTGCAGCAGGCTTCAGTAGGCTTCAATTAAAATCTCGTCAACAAAAGGTCACGGAAACACTCCAGAAACTAGCCACGGATGGCGAAAGCCTGTCACATCTTGCCTTTGCGGAATGCCCGACTGGAACAAGAGAAATCCTGTCCTTGTAGTACTTTATCGACGACATGCAGGATCCTGAAATGCAGAAAATACTGAGAATGGCGGATATGAAAGACTTAAAAAGTGCTTTGGTGTGCGCCATGAAATTCGAGGCAGCCCAGCATGCAACTCGCAGAGACCGACACAGAATTAGAGCTGCTCAAGCCCAAGACCAGTGGATCAAATGGCTGCTAGCCTAGATGATTTAACCAGACAAGTCAGTGCCTTGAGACCGAATAAGAGTGACAAGAAACCGAACATTAAGTGTTGGAACTGGGGTGCTGAAAGTCAGATAAGAAGAAACTGCAGAACGCCCCAAGGTACGGATGGGATGTTAAGACTGATCCTGGCAAGAAGCAGGAAAACTTGTCTGGTTTGCCTGATAATGAAAAGCCCCAGTTTAAAGCGTTTCAGATTTTTGCAGTCAGTGTCGGCAGTAGTGGACTTTTCATCATGAGACATATCAATCAAGTTCCTTGGAATGTGACCATCGATACATGAGCCAATGTTACCATCATTCAGCTGGATGTCTCTCAATAATTGAAAAGCAAACTCATTTGGACGCCGCCCTGCGTTACCCTCCAGACTGTGCCCGGCGAGAAGATCGACATAGAGGGGAAATTAAACGGTAACTTCACGTTTGGAAGTGCCACCTACCATCACGCGCCATATGTAGCAGAGATTACAGATCCCTGCATACGCGGATTGGCCTTTGCAAGGAAATGCAAAGAACTTTGCAAGAAGTCATATTTACAACTAAAGCGTCATTTGAATCGTATATATTACATTACAATAACAAACAACATAAAGAATAATTGCAATAAGTAACTTCAAACAAACCAAATACTTTCAGATACTAAATACAAAGCAAATTAAATACAGATTGAGAAACAAAAAGGACCGTGGTCTTTTCCTATTTACAATTATATACACTACGTACTATCGCCATACTAAGGAGCTAACCTGTCGTAATGAACGACTTTAGGTTTAGAGTTCGATGACCTAAGGGATCCGAATCACGACGTCGTTCAGCCTGTGTAGGACTGTGTACGGACCATCCCAAAGTGACTGTTGTTTCGGACAGACTCCTTTCTGTCGAGTCGAATTCCACAACCACACCTTGTCTCCTTCGTTGAATCAACGTACAGTAGCTCTGGTGTCGTATCGGGTCTTCATCTTCTCCGTCGCCAATTAGACTCACTCTCGTGCAAAATTGTGCATCTCTTCAAACCGGGCCTGGAGATTTTCGATGTATTCCTGAGGCAATGAAAGCGCATCCGAAGGGCGAGAAAACAAGAGATCACAAGGCATACGAAGTTCATGATAGAAGAGCATCTGAGATGGGGAATAGCCGGTAGTCTCTTGGATGGACTGCGGTAAGCAAGTAAAAACAGTGGTTACTTCTTGTCTTAGTCCTGTAGGTTTCCGGAAACGACTAATGAGAGGTTGTTAAGATTGGTTAGATTAAACCTCTCTACCATGCCGTCCGTCCGAGGATGTAAAGGCGTCGTTTGAGTTTTGTCAATGCCGAGTAGTTTTGCAGAGTTCTTTGATTACAGCCGAGGTAAAATTCCTTCCCTGATCGGAATGTAACTGAAAATGCACTCCGAGCCTGGAATTTCAGTGCTATATCTTTACCTCTGCTACTGGGACAGCCTCTGGATCCCGAATAGGATATGCTTGAGGCCACTTGGTGAAGTAATCAATGATAACGAGAATGTATTTGTTGCCATTAGCAGTTCGTGGCAGAGGTCCCAAGATGTCTAAAACGATACGTTCAAAAGGCGCTCTTACGTTTTAATGATACTGCGTGGCTCGATTGCGTTTCTTCTGTCCTTTCCGACCCTCACAGGCTTCGCAAGATCGGCACCACTTTTACACGTCATCCTTCGCATTACTTGAGTGGCAGCGCTCTCGAACGCTCTGCAAAGTCTTCATTATTCCGAAGTGGTCTCCTCTACGGCTGTTTTGTATTTCTTTAAGGGCAACCAGATCCGGGATTTTTGGAGTATCAGCTGCTATCGGACTGTCTTTCCATTATTCGATTGGATTTTGCGGGGCATGACACCGTTTCGTATCTGGAGTTAGTCTGAGACTGCCCAGTATTGTTTTGTTGTAGTACTATAGATCGAAATGTCCTGCCAGGTAGGTTTTCTGCTTGCAGAGTCCATTATTTGTTTAATATCGCCATCTTCGAGCTAGATTTTCTGACTTAAACTTTAAAAATAACGAACAGCATTCTGCCTTTGATTACATATCCCCATTCTCAATTAATGGTGAAAAAGTTAAATCTGCCCATCAAATCCTAGTTCAAAACGACATCATATTACCAGAAACAACAGAATTACAACCTCCTGGATCCATCACCGAGAACAGAAATTTCTGCTACAGCATCATAAAATATCCCAAGAACTGTAACAGCTCGAAAGGAGTCTTAGTAGCCTCAACAATCGTCGACTATCGAGAGCCGTTATCCCGGTGAGAGTTGCCAGTGTAACTGAGTAGGGAAGACTTATTAAGAAAGGTGAAGTGGTTGCAGCTTATACTCCAGTGACCAGTATTGAGTGAAACAGTCACACCTCAGAATCTCTGTCTTCAGAGAGCATTACATCGGAGTTATTTCAGAATGAGCAATTAAACGATGAAGAGAGGAATGCTGCCGAATGTATTGTTCAAGATTCTTCAAGAAGTTTTCAACCGCTCGTCTTCTGACATGGGTAGAACCAGTTTGACGCAGCATAGAATCGATACCGGTGATCACCCACCAATCAAGCAACATCAACCGATTGCTAAACAGGAAGAGATGAGAACACTTTTAAAGGGCATGGAAGAAAGTGATGTCATTGAGCCTTCAGCAGTCCATGGGCATCTCCCATCGCCCTCGTCCTAAAGAAAGATGGTTCAGAAAGATTTTGCTTTGAATATCGTATGTTTAATCAAGTTATGGAGAAAGACACCTAACCTCTTCCTAGCATTGACGACATTCTGGACTCTTTCTGGAAGCAAGTGGTTTTCGACACTTCACTTAAAGAGTGGGTATTGCCAGGTAGAAATACATCCTAATGACCGACATATTTGAAGATAAAGCTAAGACGGAAACGTAAGAATGGCTGAGCACGCGCATTTATCATTGAATAAAATTTATCTCCGCAATTGATATTTAATTTGAATAAATGTAATTGAGTAGCATGTTAACCGTGACCGTAATTCTACTCTTTTTGGTTTCCAGAAATTGCTAAAATTGTCTCGCGCGGCCGGTTTAAAATACTTGAAAGCCACTGAGAAACATCTTAACTTTGTATTTGTTTAAGAGAGCTGTTGTTTTCTTAGCTGCTGTAATTTTGTGGTAATCTAATGTATCTACAAAGATATTGTTTTAAGATGTAATGAAATTTTACAAACACACTCATTTTCAAATACACCCTTCTATGATCCTGAGTTGCCACAACTGCTGGTTTTTATCGTGGTAATAAAGTTTTGTTTTCGATTTAGATGATAATGCGCAGATAGAAACGTCTGAGGAAAATGATTTAGTACAATATACATTAAATATGACTGTGGAATTTGGAAACGTTGATAAGTGTACATTTTGCATAAAACCGAAGTCAATAAAAATCAAGAAGAATTTCATTTTCGGAAATTCATGATCTCCTTCAGACCTCGTTTAGAACATAGATCAGTAGATAAATAGACTGAAAACGTTTTCGAATAAAAGTTGTTATTAATTGTGAAACACACAGTAGTATTTTTTTCAGTTACTAATTACGTGTGCATATGAGTACTATATACAACGTTACCTGGATACTGAATACATAAATATTAACATACTTTTGCGACATGTTCATACATACAACCCGACCTAATTAAACGCATATATACACACGTAGATACATAAATACGTAAATGCCACTTAATACATAATAAGTAAATGCCACTTAATACATAATAAGTAAATGCCTAAATAATAATAAGTAAATGCCTGAGAACTTATTAGGCGTGCACATGAGTACTAAATACAACATGACCTGGATATTGAATACATGAATGTTAGCATGCTTTTGCAACATGTTCATTCAAAGAGACAGACCTAATTAAGCACATAAATACGCACATAAATACACACATAAATACATAAATAAACTTAAAGACATAATGAATAAATACCTTAATACATAAAAACCTGAGAACTGGTTACGTGTGCGCATGAGTGCTAAATGCAACGTAACCTGGAGACTGAATGCATAAATATTTGCATACATTTGCAGTATGTTCTTTCGTACTAACCGACCTAATTAAACACATAAATAAATACACACATAAAATACCTAAATTCACAAATGCCGCTTAAATACATAATAAATAAACACCTATATGCCTGAGAACAATTACGTGTGCACATGAGTACTAAATACAGTGTTACCTGGAATCTGAATACATAAGGAATAGCTTCTAATAACTTTACATATTATGCAGACCCCTGTTGTATATATATCTACATGTTGCCAATATTTACTTTACGCATTTTTACTTATTGGTACATATATCTTTGCATAATTATCATTACATAATTTATATATATTATAACCTGACTAATGTTAATCGTGCCAATGCGTGTGTCTCTTTAGGCTCCTTTATGCTACTATCACTAGGCACTTTGACATAAATCAGCACCTAATGTCGAGAGTTTTGGCATTATGTTGCAGACTTTTCGTACCAAATGTTTTTGTTTTATTCGGTACTTGCAATATGCCTGAGTGTTTGTCGGGCGAATAGTCAGGTGTTGCCCAGCAGTAAGTTTGCAAGCAGTCACATAATGCTCCGGCGTTCCTTGTGAGCCGCAGAAGCATAAGTCAGTGTTACTGATTCCAAAGCGTTCGAAGTAAACTGGGAATGAGCCATGGGCGCTGATATACCGTATTAGTTGTGGGTTTCCAATGTTCCTTTCCGGGTCGACATATGCAATGTGGTATGCGGTACGTCGCCCGGTGGTGCTTGAGTCCCACTCCTGTTGCCAATTAGAAAGAGCTTGCAACCTGACAGATCTGAGATGTGAGAGTGGCTATGGAAGGTGGATGAACTGGCCTTTGGAATTATCCGATTGAGACAAAACCAATTTTAGTAGATTGCTGAAGTAGTCCTCCTTCCGATGGTACCACATTTGGGTTGCTATGACAGCCGGCGGCTGCCCGGCGGCATATAAGCAAAATGTACACTGCTAGGACAACGGCTTGAGTTTGGCCAATGACAGTTCAGATGAGCGTCACCATTAACTCCGCCCACATGAGTGATGTTATATTTCTGACGTGTGTTTACATTCTGTTGGGCGTTACGAAATGCGTTCTTTGAATGACCATTTTTACTCTGCAATCTAAATTTGCTCTGGTGATGCTATTTTTTAATTTTTCTTTAAAGCATTATTTCCTTACTGTTCGAGAAGGAATACAAATTTATGTCTTGAACTTTAAAAATTTCTCTCTATACGCATGTTTGTGTATATATATATATGCGTGAGTATGGGCACACATACATATATTTTCAATATATATGTGAATTCAATATATATGTGAATTATATGTATCAGTATATATGTGTGTGTGCATATATATGTGTGTGAGAGTGTGTGTTTATGCGTATATATATATATATATATATGTATTTCCCTTTTTGGTCATTTTTCTCCATTGGCCATTTTTCAGGATGTCAGATTTCCAACGAATAATCTATAAAGCCTTTTTTCTCTTAATTTTACGACGCAAATTAGCATTTTTAACCAAGAAAAGATAATTTTACTAGGTTAATTCACGCAGGTACATTTGATGTATTAGATGATTTAACTCTTCATTACTTAAAAGTTTCTGATTATCAGTATGCAGAATAATTTGTAAACCACACTTCACATGCATATTCCAGCCGTGAGTAACTTCCATCTGACTAGATCTAATTTTGTATTGGAACAGTAGAGTAATCCATATCCTAAAACAAAAGTGTTCTTTTCTGTTTTAAGGCATGAATTCAAATGTTTACATGAATAAATTGTTTACATAAATTCAAGAAATTCTAAATTACACTGCATACCTTTGCAGTTTTGCAGTTGTAGAACATGCTTTCATATTATATTTTGCACAATGCATGGAAATTTACCGTAAAAGAATATAAACAACTTACTGAGAAGACAGTGTAACAAAATTTCTTATTGGCATATTTTTTAATATTTTCTTTTTCTCATAAACTTTATACTAATATGATGCACTTAGAGATGTGATACATAAATTTATCTAGACCCTAAACACAGGAAAAGAGCCGCCTATAAAATGTAATGAATGTATGGCATAAATTTGAAAGCATATAAGAATCAGTTTGAATTACGTTGTAACGAAAGAGCTACAATTTTCAGTAAGATATATCTTGCTTGCATTCGTCTAAAAACATTTTATACATCAAATCCGTTTCAAAAGGCTGTTAGAGCTAAATGTGGTAAGAAACCTTTTGCATTCTAGGGAAAACTTACAACTCTAAATCCCGCTTATGTAACCTGATGTCATATATATTTTTCAGTTTCACATTCTTTGACGGTGGACCTTAACAAACATCCTTAAAAATGAGAAAAGGAATGTGAAAAAATCTGAGTTCATCTTTTAAACTACTATATACCTGATTATTTCAGCTTCATTTATCGACATTATTACTGTGATCTTATTACCCTGGATATTCTCTTCAGATTAGGCTAACATTTATTAATTTCCTTTGGTTCTGTGTCAGAATAGAGGAAAAATTCTTAGTTTTAATTATGAAATAATTAATTGCAATCAAATAGACTACATTAATCATTATTTGGTATTATTATGGAAATTAATATAGACTAATGTTTTTTTTAAGTTTTAATGATATTCTCGCGAGATATTACATCAAATGTTACAGTATAATCTATTCTATACTATAACATCAGATGCTAAAATATTTATTTGCTACAGAACAACCTAATTCTTATACTGCGTGAGAAATGAAGCCAAACAACAACTACAAAATACAGCTCACAAACTGTGTATACAAGTTTAGTCAAAGTAATTTTTGATTGGAACTATATTTGGAAATGAATGACATTGAGAAACAAAATCTTTAATCATAGCACAACACCTCTTACTGTTAAAGAGATGAGCGATGTAAAAGTTTTAAAAATTGACACGGAATTTATATTTTTCTGTGTTTGGCTATATAAAAGGCACAACCTTAAATCATCGGATATGCAATACTTATGAATTTTGGATTTACCGTGACTGTCTTTGCTTTTTAGGGGGGAAGGAGGAGTATAAAGTTGATTTACTTATCTCGAAACCTTATTATGATCCTCACACAATAAAACTATAAATTTAGTTTATTTCTTTACTTGGAATTTATCATATACAGTGCAATGAAAAATTGTCATTCATTTCATCTCATGCATGAAGGATTACATATATTATGTAACATAAGACCTATTACCCCATTTACATAATTTGCCTTCTATCATACCTTTTATGTAGATGTTTATTCGACAGGCTGCAAAGCATGAATGTTGCTAACTTTTCTTTGAATTTTAATTTTGAGATCAATCACATGCTTTTTTAATAATACATGTACTACTAGCACTCTTTAATCTAAGAAATAATTTTAAAATTACTTAAATTTCCTTGAATTGCAGTAATTAGGAGTTTGTGACAGACCTCTTTAAAAAACAAAATCTTCCCATGTTCAATCTAAAATACTTTTACATTCAGAAGTAAAGCCATTAAAAGCAGAATATGCGAGTGTTATGCTTCCATTTTATCAAGCAAAGTAAGAATCAAGAACTCTACTACTTCAGATGAAAATCTGTATTTCCTTAGACATTCCCATTTATGTCCGCTTTGTAGAGAATTGTATGACGAAGAATGTTTAAAAGAACTCGAAATGGATTTTATGGTTTTTTAAATCGAAATATTTTGCAATACACTGCCCAAGAAATACAATTTTCCTGCTTAATGTACTTTTTTGAAACATTTATGAGGAAGCTGAATGGTTTTAAAGGTACGTGATTTCAGTAAATGCTACTTCTTTTAAATGCACGTTTTGTAACCTGTTCATCTTGGAATAAATTTCGTACTAGCTACTTGCTTGCTTAATAATGTAAAGAATGAAATTTTAAAGTTTTATGCTTCCTTCGCTTTGAAACTCAATTTTTCCCCATTCCTAAGATAAAATATATTACCAAAAGTACGGCAACTTCATACTTTACGTCCAGGACTCTGTCCTTCGGAACGAAATCTAATAAGACTTTTACTCTTTATCATAATGTTGAGGAAAGGAATGGGATGACTGAAATTTTTTATTTTAATCATGTAGCGTGTAAGCTCCATTGAATGCTGAAGAGTTGGAAAAATCAGATCATGTTTTAGAAACTATCCAGCTATGATGAAGATATGAAAACAAATTTAAGATTAAAATTAGAAATAAAACTGAATGCTATCCTAAGATCTCGGATCTAATAGTGTAAGATTTTTAAGGGATAATTATAATTAGCGTGTTATTACTTATCAAATAATAACTTACATTAACCATTCTTACATTAATTACTGCTTACTTTCTTCTAAATACACTCACTTCCAAAAGTTAAGCACGAAGATGTAAAATGCAAAAAAATTAACAAATACTGCTTTGATTGACACAAAATTCGGCAGGAAAGTAGCATATATATTTATGCATAAAACAAAATAATTATATACAGAAATGAAAACAATATTAAATTTTTGTAAGTTATCAGATAATGACATACTGGAGACTTAAACAGAATTATGTATAAAATGAAAATAAACAGCATAAAATGAAGAAAGGACGTTAATAAGGTATGTGATCCCCCTTATCTGTATACAAAGTTTACACCTTGTGGCCATGCTTTCAATTAGATGGTCAACCACCGCAGAATTAAGCAATCGCCATTCATCTTGTAGAGCACTTTCCAGCTCAATAAGAGTGGCTGGAGGTGGGAAACGTGAAGATAAAGCACGGCCGAGAGCACCCCCAAAAAATTTCAAAAAAAATTTCTTACACCCAATTATGCTGGCCGCGCCATACGCGCAATCCCTTCACTCTCCAGGTAGTCATTGACGATGTCAGCTTTATGGGGATGTGCGTTATCGTCCATTAAAACAAAAATAGAGCCAACTGCTGCAGCGTACAATCTCACAATGTGTTCTAGGACTTCATCTCGATACCGGACAGCCGTCAACGAACCCCGTTTAAAGATGTGCAGGTCGGTGCGGTATCTTAATGAAATCCCTGCCCACACCATAATGGATCCGCCTTAGAATGCGTGATGTTCGGTGATGTTTTGGGACTGATTGTGTGTTCGTTGTTCACGTCATATCGTTATACGCTTGTCATCTGGCTCCAAAGCAAATCTTGACTCATCAGTAAACATGACATTGCCCCAGTCAGACACATTCCAATTGACATGTTCCCGGCACCACTGTAATCGTGCCCCTCTTGATTGGGCGGATAGAGGAACACAAACTCGAGATACCCGGGCGTACAGTCCACTCATATGTAATCTTCGGCGTACAGCAGCTGCAGATATCTCCTTACCAATGGACGTTGTAACCATAGATGTCACACGTATGGAGGTCGCTCTGCGATTCCGCTTGGGTACAATAGCAATATATCGATCTTCCGCAGGGGTTGTAACCCTTGGGCGACCGGCTACGGGCCTTCGGACAACTGTCTGTGTGGTTTGGAATTGTTTCCATAAACGTGAAATTACAGAATGATTAACGCCGAAGAAAAGAGCAACATGTGTAATCGACTGTCCTGCTTCAATGCGCCCCACAGCACGCCAGCACTCAGAATCCTCCATTCGTCTTCTGGAAGTCATAGAAACACGTATGTCTTAAAACAAATTGTACGAAAATTTTAACCACCTTCTATCAGCGGTTTCCGGAAATTAGCATTTTCCTCTCTGTGCTTAACTTTTGAAAGTGAGTGTATCACATTATTAATCTAAGTCATCATATGGTATCTGGAGCTTGCAAATTATCTAATATTTCCCATACAATGTTATACTTCACAATTAATTTTATATCCAAGAAACAAGTTTCCATGTTATGTTATTTAAACTACCATCATCTTAGTTTGAGCTATATACCTAGAATGCTATTTACTGGAAAATATTGGTAAATATCAATCATCAAACTTTATCATTAAAGGCAATTATTTTGCCGCAGTTTTCCCAGTAAATACCTATGTAACTTGGGTGCAGTGCTTCAATTGGAAATACACATTTACCTTGCTACAAAATTTTAAAATTTTAAATATAATAATAACAGCTCGTTAAGCTGATTATCAGACCCTAAAACTGTTACTTTTGCTGGAAAAAATTCGTGATAAAATCTGAAAACCTTGTATTTTATTTCTGCGAATAACATTCATGTCAATAACAAATAAATTATTTTATTGAAATAAGTTGTCAATTTCTGGGAATTGTCGAAACCAAATTGGTAAATTAAACCAGCTTACCAAGAGATTAGGAAATACAGCATTTTTCTTAAATGCGTATGTGGTAGATTCCTAAGTTGCAACATATATTACATTCTTCTCTATTTTAAGGCGGACAGTTAGGTGTGGACCCAGGAGTCAAATCCTGGTGGCGGCGAATTATCGTCCTCCACTATTTAGTTCAGGCGGTATTGTAGAGTTATTTGTTTTTTATTGAAGCCGGAAAAGTGACACAATCAGCTATACCCCGTCCGGAATTCGAATTCCGAACTTTCCTATTGCCAGTAGGATATGCTTCCAGCTACCCCATGCAGGCACGCTGTGAGGAAAGAGAAAAGTCCTTTACAAGGAAGCTTTTAAATTTCTCATATCACTTTTTATTGTGTTACGTACATTTATTTATCCATGCCTAATTTTTATTTTGATATTAATACACTCGGAACGCTTAGCAAATTCTTTTATTTAATTTTGTTAAATTTTCCGCATTTTTAATCCGTGTACCAAATATTATGTTCCTCTCTCGAAAATTAGTTTTTTTCAGTTGATTATGGCTAAGCACACTAGGGCTCTCAATCCAAGGGGAAGTATACCTTCGTGAAGTACATTCTAAGAGAAACTGTCTCGTATACACATCACATTGGAAAAACGATTAAAGGTACATACAGCCAACCCGTTCTCTTGGAATTGCGCCCAAGTCCGAATTACCAGTGTTTAGCCACATTGCCGTTGGTGGGTTTTCTCTGCACATGAAAATGCTTAGTAATTTAAATATAAAAAGCAGTCAAATAATTTATACTTTTTGACACTTTCCAATTGTTCTGTCTAAGTTTTTCTTAAAACTTTGAATATTAATAGGAATATTAACAACAGGAAAACATTTGCTTAGCTTGCTATTGATTTCAAATCGAATAAAGTAATGAATTCTGCCCTTTATTGAAAATGGCATTAAATTTATATTACTCTTACTGCATAGAAAATGAAATTGATAATTTTCTTCGAAACTTATTATTACTGTGACGCATGCATACTGTTGCGAAAAATTCGGCTGTTGCGCCTGTATGTAAGCTTTCCGGCATAGCACTAGGGTTGCCATAAAATAGTGTGTGGGAGGGTTGCCAGATTGGCGACTTTATCGCTCATTTGACGACCAAATTGGCGATATCATATGGTCCAATCGGGAAGCTACTAGAATAACTTCCTGTCGAGATATTTCTCGAAACGTGTGGAACCTAAGGAAAAGCTATATAAACCTCTGCGTTTCTGAGAGTCGGCTTTGTGAGAATAGCTGCTTACTGTGAGCGCTAAGCTACGCGAGAGTTTTGTGAACGGAAAGCGATCGAGATAGTGCCTTGCCGTGAAGCTACCTTTACAATTACAGCCTGAAGCTGTGTTCCTGATTGTTTCAGCGTATTTATTGTAGATTTCCGAAGCTTTTAAAGGTAATTTTGGAACTGTGCTGTAAACAGTGATTCTTGTAAATAAATTGTGCTTTTTTTGTTCTGCATCGTGTTTTCATCGGATACTCTCAAATCCACGAACCCGTATAACGCAACAATACATTTTATGCATGTTTTTTTTATATATATTTATAAGCCTATTTTTTGCGAAACATTTCTGATGCCAATTTTTAAATTATCGTTAATTTTTAAGTTATCGTAAATTATTTTTTAAATTAGCAGTGTTTACTAAAGCTACGTTTTTTAATTAGTATTCCATTACTAATATACACATAAATACACATCATTGACAAAGAATCCTAACCTTCAAACAATTCGGTTTATATGCAAAATGGTTTTAAGTTGTTTGTTTGTTTACTTACGTTTAAAGGAATTTATTAAATTTAATTAAAATGTTATACATGTGGGAAATCAGAACCACCAGCGAGGTGACGTCATCTGCCGCCAGCCCACCTCAGCGCAGAGAAGCGGAGACAACACCCAGAGGTAGACGAGTACCAGACGTGGTGTGGAGCAGGCGAGTTCCATCGAAGCTTAGGTTCCGGGTCCAAGCGGACGATGCTTGTCTATAGCTAGCCATAGATGAGAATAGACGTATTCTCTCAAGGTATGAGCTTACGTGCTTGTAGGACTGTTAGAGACTGATAGTGTACGAGAGTTACTCAGTATTACGCGAAATGTTATGGACTTACAAATCTTTGTGGGGTTATCGTTACCTTTAGTTATGTTATATTATCATCCCATCTTTTATCATCTTTCATTCATATTAGTAATTTCATAATAAATTTACTTCATACTTATCTCGTGCTTTTGATCGTATAACCCTACATACATTTGACTTTAAATATTTGTAAAAAGAATATTTACGAAAGAAAAATTGGCTTAATTAGACTTTAAATTAAAATGAAATTTATTAATCTGCTCAGAACTTGTATATTGCCTACGATTCAGTACTGTACAGCTGAATGTTGCATTCTAATCTGTATATATTTGTATCCTAACACTGCGTAGGCCTTGAAAGATCAGAACCCAGCACTAAACTAATTGCGTTATTTAATCAAATAGTTTTCTTTAGGTGCGTTATCATTAATATAATTGATATGGAAAGAAATATAAGATATCCTGCATATTTCAAGAGTTCGTGAGGAGTAGTAGCAGAGTTAGTTCCCAGTTCCTTCTTCTGTAGCATCTGTTCTAAAGAGAGCGAGAAATCGCTACTTTGTCCTCAGTAGGGTCTATAATTTATGCTTCATAAAAAACATAGTCCCCATAACCAAAAAACATAGTTCCTATAACTGGGGCCCAAAACTGTTTAAAACCGTGGAAAACTATACAATTGACCTGGCCCCATCCACGTCCACAGCACCTGTGACTGAAGGTAGTCCTAACGAAGGATTTCCTTGAGTCACAAGTGCTCCGACCACAAATACATAGCATTTGAAATTGCGCAGAAAATAGTACAAAAATACAAATATTTATATACAAAAATTTATATTTCTTCCCGATGGGTTCCGAAGGCATTCCACTTTTCTGAAGAAACGTTTTGAAGGAGGGGGTTTCGCTACCCGATAACCATTTCGTCTATTGGGCTGTGAAATGAGTTTCTAAAAAAAAACAGTGGTTCACTGAATGTTTGAAAGGACCTAAACGTTGATCCCTCCCCAAAAGAATTACGTCAAAACAGAACATTTTGTCAAAAGAATTCAAAGTTTTAAAGAATACAGGTTTCGAAAACAACTTATTCGTTCCCAAAGAAATAATATATTTATCAATCAAAGGGACCTGCTATCCGAGGATCTTCAAACAGTCATCATGTTTGAAGGGAAATCCCATTTTTCCAAAATAATATATTCAATAGTCATCATGTTTGAAAAGAAATGTTTGTCACATTTTTCCAAAAGTATCATAAATGTACACAATAGTGTTTGAAGAGAAAATGTTGGGTCCACTTTTTCCAGAAGTATCATAAATATACACAATCATGTTTGAACAGAAATGCTGAAACAGTGATCATAAATTCTTGATGTCCAAAAAGAATCTTATTCACTTCAGGTTCCAAAAGAAACATAACAGCTATATCTATCCAAAACCATGTTAAAGAGAAAGACAATTCCAAAAAATATCCTACCTGCTATGAAGAGCCCTTTATCGAGGATATTGCATGTTCAACAGCACGCGCTAATCTGAAGCGAAACAACAACCGTTTATATAGATAAGCTATTCAGTTTGAAAGTGAAACCGACTGGTAAAAATATTTCTAAAAGAAAAATCTGAAAAATGTAAAAATATGAAAATATGAAAATTTAAAAATCTAAAAAATACGAAAATTTTAAAAATGTAAAAAATGTAAAAAAATAATAAAATGAAAATAAAAAAAATTTTTTGTTAATTTTATAATGTCTTTAGGCATTATAAAATTAACTGTATAACCTTGTTTACAAACATGTTAGAACATGTTCAAGGTTATACCCTTGTTTACAAACATATTTACAAACTTGTTCCATAGGTTAACATTGAAAAACAGTTAATTTTATAATGTCTAAAGACATTATAAAATTTATATTTATATATTTATCTGAGAAGATATCTCCAGTCTCTTTCAGTTTACCATTTTCACTTTCAAAATGAATTGCCTATCTATATAAACAGTTGACGTTTCCGTTCAGATCAGCGTATGCTCTTGAAAATGCAACATCTCCTTCACCTGAATATAATGGATGGTATATTTTATGGCTCTCTTGGAAACAATGCTACTGATCTTAAAAATATTTTGGAAACAATGCTGCTGATCTTAAAAAATATTTTGCATCGTAACAGATTCAAATATGAACCATTCCTTCTCGAACCAACCTGTTTTCGTCAAACCCAAAAATGGAGTCGTGATGTGAAAAGTATATTTTCTGAATGGGGTTCCGGTATTCAAATAACTTTCTGACCGATTGTCTGATGATACTACACAGTCCAGTCACATTAATGTGACCACCATGTTCTTTCCATGTCAGAGTTAAATAACCAATCACAGAAGGCAGGTGGCAGCACAGTGCAGTTGAGCGTATATAAAGGGTGTGTGAGGGCTTCGGAAAACATTTCAATCGTTGGCGTAATGCAGAAACGAAGCGATTTATCCGACTTCCAAAAGGGCATGATCATTGGCTTTCGGGCCAAGGGTGGAAGCATTTCCGAAACGGCTGAGTTTGTGAACTGTTCACGTGCCGCCGTGGTAAAAGTGTACCGTGCATGGCAAAATGGGACTGTCCAAAATCAGCGACGTGGCAAATGTGGTGCACCACGGGCCATAGATGACAGAGGCGAACGACGGTTGCGGAGATGCGTTCGGGCAGATAGACGGGCTACCGTTGAGCAACTGACCACCAAAATGAACCAAGGGGCTACCAAAAGTGTCTCCCAAAGTACTATTCAGCGAACATTGCTGCGTCTGGGCCTCCGAAGCAGACGCCTGGTTCGTGCACCTATGCTGACTGCTGTTCATCGACGGCGAAGGCTAGAATTTGCACGCCAGTACAGCAGCTGGACGTCCACTGAGTGGCGACAGGTTGCGTTTTCGGATGAATCGCGTTTTATGCTCCATCGGACAGATGGACGTTGGCGTATAAGGCGTGAAACCTCTGAAAGGAACCACCCTGCAACCATTGCCGGAACGGTCCAAGCTGGAGGCGGGAGCATTATGGTCTGGGGAATGTTTTCCTGGCATTCTCTAGGTTCACTGATCATTGTGGAAGGCACAATGGATCAATACAAGTACGCATCTGTCCTTGCGGACCATGTTCACCCCTACATGCGCATTGTTTTTCCTCAGGATGATGGCATCTTCCAGCAGGACAATGCGAGGTGCCATACAGCTGCCAGTGTACGTGCGTGGTTCGAAGAGCACCAGGATGAGTTTACCGTCCTCCCCTGGCCAGCAAACTCACCTGACTTAAACCCAATCGAGCATCTGTGGGACCATCTCGATCGAGTTGTTCGCGCCATGGATCCTCAACCGCGTAATCTAGCGCAGCTGGCCACGGCATTAGAGTCGGCATGGCTCAACATCCCAGAGAACACCTTCAGGGACTTATGTGACTCTCTTCCTGCACGTCTCGCAGCAGTCCGCTCTGCGAAAGGTGGTTATTCTGGCTTTTGACAGATGGTCACATTAATGTGACTGGACTGTGTATAACAACTACGAAATCGTAAAAGAGAAAACTGAATACATAGGTTAGCGCTTTTGGTGGAGAAAAGAATTCATTTAAGTAAAATTTTCATTTTATTCTCTGTTGTCTTAAAAGTATTTGTTTGTAAAACGATAAATATCTTTTGCGTTAAAGTAAATAATACTTTTAATGAAAGTTTAAAGCTCAAAAGAGCATATGTAATATGTATTTAGTACTAAAACTTCAAAATGTAAAAGTTAATGCATTTAAAGTTAATGTAGTCAATTGTCAATTGAGTCAATTAATTGTCAATTTAATGTAGTCAATTGAGTTTGCTTAAAAGGAATTTTAGTTAAATCTAATCATACGATTTTGAGCGAAAGCTTGCATCCATTTAAGATGAATGTAGAAAATACTTGGTATGCATATGTTTTGTAAAGCTCTCCACCAACACTCTAGTTCATTTTCAAGTTTATTAGCTCATGGAGAACTTAGAAATGAATTTATGGTGTGTCTAAGAAGATTGGAGAGCCAAAAGGAGATTATAGTTTAAAATTCAGCATGAATTAACCATTAATTAATTTCAACATTAATTATGAGTTAAGTTAGTAACCGTGAATGCATGAAACACCGTAATGTGCGGGAAAACGGAAAAAGCTACGCAAAGTGCAAAAAGGTTTGAAACTTAATAAAAGATTGTAGTGTGAAGTTAAATTGTTATTTATTGTTCGAATCATGTATTCATAAGTATTCCTTCCAGATGACTAGAAGGATATGTCTGAAGCCCGATTGAAAGATGAAGAAAAGTGTAGCTGAACTATGATGTAAAATCTCCTGCTGTTATAATTTAAAATTTTTGTATTTGAATGTAAACGGGGCTCAGGTCCTGTTAGCTGTAGAATTTATCGGTTTGTAGCAGGTGTTTAAGGAACTTTATCCAAGTCTGTTAAATTCTGGCATGGAGAAATGCAGGGATTTATATTTATTTTAAATTACCAGTTAAATTTAATTTTAAGTTACTTTCCTATAAGCCTTCGTTCCCCTAATTATGAGTGCCAGAATATTTAAATTTGGAAGTGCGCGTAAGAAATACAAATTCTACCAGTGGGAGAAAAAGTTTAAATATCGAAGTTTCATTAGGGAAAGTTATTGAGTGTCTGGGAAATCTTTGTGCGTGATTATACGCAAACTTTCGATTAGCAGTTATTGCTGGTTAGACGTGGCTTAATAGCTATTACTTGCTGCCACTAGACTCTTGTACGCGCTGTAGGATACAGGATTGTATGAGTCCCGTAGTTTAATTCTACTACTTGTTAATATTTTAAATTCTTGAGTTTTGATTCTACTGTTTTATTTACCGCCCAAGCAGAGGCGTAGTATGTTAGCGTCACGTTGACGCATTGTAAATAATTTAAAGAGTTTAATAAAGGGTACTTTTTGAACCTTCTTCTGTGAAATTACTATTTCTCCAGATTCTACACATCAGGTAGATAGCAAAACCTTACAGTTTGATAAAGCGAAGCTGTTCCGGAAGGATAACGTTACAGGGGTAGGTCTATTTAACATTAAGGTAAGTGGCTAAGTTGCTAATTTGGCGAGATATCGTCATGCTGGTGATGGTTTTGGCAACTAATTTTTGTCGCCAAATTTGGAGAAAGCACCAAAAGCCATTTAACTTAGCGGCCGTTTAATGGCATTTTGATCCGGTTCCTGCATAGCTTTTATTGGTGTTGTATTTGAAAGAATGTAATTGATCCAAATATGTAACTCTAACGGTATCCGGCATTTATATGTAACCTTAACAGTATTTGCCTTCCAGTAATTTCGAGAAATGGAAGGCACTAGAAATTTCTCGGATATAATGAGCAAACTGTTTAAGTCCAGAGACAGTGTCAATTCTCAGTTTTAGTTTAGAGCTGACTTCGGGGTATTGAGAGATCTTCGTCTGAGCTTCCTCTTTGGATGCGGTTTGCATTTACGTTGTGTTTAACGTTAGTAGTACGTTGAAGTGGTAACTACTGATTGTGCGCTGTCCTACTCAGAATAGCTGTGCAAGTACTTTTGCGGAAAGTTCCAGAGATATAAATTGCTTTTTGGGGGGAAAATAAATTTTATCAACCTATTATCGGTTTTGTTCAATCCATGACGAACCCTACGCACGCAACAGTACTTATTAAGTATAATGTTTTCCTCAATTTTAAATTTTATTACACACATACACACCGTATCTCTGTATATAAGTATGTATACAGCCTTAGTTTTCCCAAGAGTTGATCGTAATCATAAACTTCAGAATACAAAGACGTTTTAAATTAAGTAAATGTCCATATTTGGGCATATTTGGGTTTTTCTTACTGGTATCATCTGACACTCATACAACCAACATCAGTGTCAGAAGTTTCTACTGGTTTGTTTTGGTTTATATTGACTTTCACTGGTTTTCTTACTGGTATCAATATAATAGAAATAGATGCCAAATAAATCTTCTTTTGGTTTATATAGGTTTATTCTAATTTTCTAACTGACGTCAATAAACTTCTTCTAAACAATGAAATTAATACTGGTATCAGTAAAGCAAATTCATTGATATTCTTGTTGTCTACTGATTATTTTAAATTATTTATTTATTTACTTTTATTTCATTTATTTGGATACTGTTCAAAATAAGGTTATTTCTGTTTTGTAACCAACAGAAACCTTTAAAATTAAAAAACATACAGTGAACCCTCTCGTCTCCAGTTCTTCTCTAAGACGATCAGTAGTTCTAAGAATGAAAATATGATCTCTTTAAGACCATCAGAGTAACCTGGAAACGCAGGTGATCGTTTTAGAGAGGGTTTTTACTATATATGCTCATTTATTTGATTTCTTGAAAACTTTTGTCGGAAACAATAACAGTAATCATATACAGCACACACAGCGAGGTCTCTCTAAGGCGACCAGCCACACATAAAGACGCATGTTTGCAAGTAGTCGCCTTAGAGAGGTGATGCTCAATACCAATATATACTTATGTTCTCAGAAATGCGTTTATCTTTTAGAGATAGTCGCCTTAGTAAGGTTGCCTCTACGAAATGAATCTCTCTAAGGCGACTAGTCACACTTCCAGACTTTTCTTTGCGACTGGTCGTCTTACAGAGGGAATGCTCAGGACCAAAATATGCTTATGTTTTCAGAAATACTGGTCTCGTTCAGAGGCGGTCATCTTAGGGAGGGGATTTTGCCACGAGTTGGTTCTCTGAATACACACACATACACACTCATATACGCATATATAAACATATCTGATATTACAAATAAACAGCGGTATTAAACATCATCTCTTTAACGCGACCGCCTTTCATTCACAATTGCAAAACTATTTTTCTCCGTGTTAACGCTGACGTGAGAAAAAAAAATTCCCTCCCTCGCCCGCTCTCAGAAGAAGCACATGTAGCCGTTCTTGTTAATGTTGTTATGGTATGTTTGTGTTATCGTCTTGGTGGATAGTAGGCTTATAGTAATGCAATAAAGAATTTAATATGATTTACTATATTGCAATTTTTACTGTTTTCTGTTTAAATGTTTATAATGAAAAATAAAATACCAACATTGACTGTGAATATGAAAGGATATACCAGTAAAGCCATGCACGTGTAATCGTGTCTAATGTTTTGAGCAAACTTTGCTAGTTCTGAAATGGATTTCCTGTGCTTGAAATTGATTTTCCGTCTTTACTTTTATCCTAAAAAGCAGTGTGCTTAAAGACAGAAAAGTGATAATTTCAGACTTGATGATTTGGCTCAGTGTGTTTACATCAGATGCACACTGCATTCTACTAAAACTGTATTTCTGAAAATTTGTTCTTTGATTATAGCTTAGAAATACTTTTTAAAGCTTGTTCATGTAGATCTTTATCATTTGAATATTATGTTCTAATAAATTTGAGCATATTTGAGCTCAAAAAAGATCTTGCATGATTCAATTTTCAATGTTTCGACTAATGTGATATGGTTGAGCAGAAGGAATATTTTTTATGTCTTAAAAATGTCTTCATTACATTTCGCAAACAAAAAAGGTAAGTTTTTTAAGTGAAGTAAACATTGAAATATTTAATGTGTGTATTACTTATTGAATGAGGTAGGCAAGATATACAAGCCAAGGAATCTTTTTTGCATTACTAAAATTGTGTGAAAATTTAGATGATCATGTAGTAGCTTACATTGTTTACATCGTTTTCTAGTTTTTGATCTACATTTCTGTACAAGTATGAGACTTGAACCACATTATTACATTAAATATTTTGTACTATTTTGTTAAAACACGTATAATCAAACATTTTTATGCATATTTTAATTTTCATCATTATTAATTTCATAATGAAAATTTCAAATGTTTTTTTTTCATAAATTGCTTTTGAAATAGAGTTGTGAATAATTAATAGAATTCCTGTAATATTAAATGTGCTGGTCTTGGGAATATAAAATATGAATTGTCTATTTCAAAAAAATTGCAATAAGTGAAAACTCATATAGTGGTTATTTTCTTAGATAACCACCTCTGACAATGACACTTTTGTCAGGAACATAATTAAATAAGAGTACTTAAAATCACTGATAGTTTTGTAAGGATACAAGAAACTGGCTTTATCTGGAATTGTGGAGTTAATTGTTTTAGGAAAGTTTCACTGTATAATCAGTTGATTTAGGTATAGTTAATTTTACGTGGGTATGAATTTTGCATATGTAATTGAAAGCTTTTACAAGACAGTTAAAACCAAAGCTTTTCAAATCACGAGTCTTGGAAGGGCACTGTTTTAGCATTAATTTCAAATATGGTTAGAGCAATATTTAAGCATAATTTTCTTTTATTAGTTATACTGCAGAAATGGTCGTTACAATTTTCTGCATTAAATTTATCTGGTTGTATAGATATTAACGTAAAAACTGTTTGTAAATAAATGAAACTATATGCGCTATATTTGCTTAATTGCGACAGTAATTTTAACTGTGGGTATAAGGCTCTGTAGAAGATTTATTTATATTGCTAAATACTGCACTATATAAATTTCATTTGGCAGTCTAAATACAGGAAATGCTCAGCACGAAGTGGTATTTTTATAGTATATAATCTACGGTCAACAGCAATAGATATCTTTTCAGTACTTTAAACTTTACTTTTTAATTTTGCTACTTAGAAATTTTACAATTCAAAATAGTATTTCTATACAGTTTTTAAAGTATTTTTTCTGCAATAGGAATCTAAATAACTTATACCTAAAGCACTGACTCAAGTTTACTCCAGTAAAACATTGCTTTAATTAAATTTATGTTCCTTGGAGATGATATATGAAACAACTTTTCTAAAAATAAATTATTAAGATATATATATATATAGTGAGACATTTATAACTACATTTTCACAAAGACGAGAAATTGAAATTCATAATGAATTAATTCAAAAATTTTGAAGTTTCAAAAATTTTGAAATTTATTAATTATTAATTATTTTTAATTTTTAAAATTTATTAATTGTGAATTTCAATTTTTCATCTTTGTGAAAAAGTAGTTCTAAATTTCTTACTTTATGTCTTTACTGATTTTTTTTCAGCAGCTTAATGCGCGAAAATACTAGGCATATTTTTGTTTCTAAAAAATATTTTGTAATTATATACGTATAAATTGAATTTCTGTTCCTTGGAGATGGTATATTCTTCGCTACATTGTATTCTAGGTTTCATCCTTTTTTCCATGCAAAACATCTATGTATATGCGTGTCATAATAAGCTGCAGGGTGTTGCTATCAGTGATAAGCGAGTCATTGCTATCACTAGAAATATTGTAGATATCGCTTTCTTCCCCAATTAAAATGTTTTCTGTGATCTCTAGAACAAAACCTCCAGTTTTCTCTGGTGCTGATGTTTCACCAGTTTTACGAACGAATTCAGTTATAAGTCATTATCTTATGTTTTGGTTAGACTGTTACGTAACGCTTTGTAAGAGGCTATCAACAAGTTCAATTCGCTTTGAAAGCTACCAACGCGTTCCTCTTTAGGATCAGGTTTGATAAAGCATGCCCAATTTCCTGGATAGTCTCAAACACTCTTTATTAAATCTGCATTTAGAACTAGATCATTTTCTTCATTATCATGACGTTCTGTGAGATCAAATATCTCAAGGACAACGGGTAATATTTCCTCTTAGCTTATAGCTTTGTCGACTATTCATCCATATTTTCAAATGATAGCTCATACGTAGCCGTTTCCACCAACTGTGTGTGCCACTACAATGATGCTAGGAAATTCAGTCACATAGGGATGGTGAGATCTTTGCATTTTGCATATTGTGGACAAACCGTTTTTCAGTACACGTTCGAAGTTGCTGATTTTAATTCAGTTATCACTAATCCAACTTCATTGATAAAACCATAATTAAGAATTTCTTCCATACATCAATGACTGTTAGTATTTCACCACTCAGTTTGTCGGAAACCTGACAACCTTGAAATGTTGAAATATTCATTTAACGTAGTATGTTTTAATGTCGAGTTATACCTTCGTCTAACGGTTGTAACATAAATGTAGAATTGGGTGGCAGAAATAAAATTTGTACACTTGGGTGTTCGGAGACTGGATGGCCAAGTGCGTTGCCAAAGATCAGAACTTTAAATTGGAGATGGTCACACTCATATAACGTCTGACTTCTGGGACGAAACATTGTTGAACCATTCTATAAAGAACTGTTATGCAATCCATTCGCTTATACTACTAAGTCACAAATAAAAATTGTTTTGTTAGAAGTTAGACAAAAAAACATTCTTAGAAATTGGCTAGGCTTGTATTAAATCAAAATGACATGCGTAAAAAGAAAATGAAATACTTCTTCTGAATTCCCATTAAATAAAATCCTTGTAAAAGAAGTTTGATGTAAAAATAAAATTAGGCGTATTTAATAAAGTTTATTCTCACTGTAAAAAAATACAGAAGTTTGACTGCGCACATTACAAATCCTAGGATTTTTGTCATCTTTTGCTTTTTCTTGAGGAAACAGTTGAAAAACGAATCAAAACATCTCCAGGTTGACTTTTTTCTTTTTAATGCCTTTAATGTCATGCAATGATGTTCCTTTGCAATTCACTACTGTGTAACAGTCTTCAATTTGTAATTTTGTTACATTTTTTATGCCGAAAGCATTTTCATATAAGTATATGTTAGATAAGTTTCTAAATGGTAAACACACGTGAATAATATTCATATGCAGTTTTCTTACTTTAGGATCGTATCTTAATAGCAGTACAACAGAAAATTCATTGAATTAGAAATATTCTTAGTTTTTAATTTATGTAAATAACGTTATGAATTTTCTTGTGCTAATACTGAAGCCTACCACTGTTTTCTAGAACATACGTTCTGTAAATTTATGTTTTCTTCCTTTTTTGAAAATCCGTAATGATCCTAAAGCTTGACGACAATTGCGTAGCAATACTCGTCGCTTAATCTATTAATATCAGAAATCTTTTTCTGAGTTGATATTTCATTTTACTTAATTACAAATTTAAGTTTTTTTACTCTTTAATTAATGAAAAACTCCAAAATATTATCTCAAATATTAAAAGTAAATATCTCGATCGAGTTTTTCCATGACGGTGTCAAAAGGTTGGTGTTTGACTTTTATAATAAGTTTTGCTGAATACAACCATAAAGAGCAGGGAGATCGACTATAAGGATCAGTAATAGTTTTAATAAGTTTTTACTCTTCATCAGATTTATTTCTTTTTAATTTAAAAAAGTCAGAACATGAATATTTGCTTATTTTGCACATTTTTGTAATTGAAAGTTTATGTTTACTGTCAACGATTGCGAAAATAATAAGGGCCTAAAGATTTTATGAATGCGCTGTTTTTCTGCATCGTTATATATACAAGGTAAACAAGAACTTTAGTTACTCTTCAAATAGCTGACAAACAGAGCTATCTGTGGATACGAATGTAATGTCAAGCTATAGTAAAAGGACTATGCTGTACAAGAAGAGGCTACTTGCAGCACTTTTGATGTCAAGCATAGCGATCATGTTTCAAAACCTATTAAAGAGGAGTAGTGAGAGGAGAGTCAGTTACAAAATTGTAGGACATCATTAACTTATTATAAAAAATCACTTAATTCTCTTTGTAAGGAAGGAATAACACTTTCCCCTAACAATACTACATAAAGATGGACTGACAACGAAACAATTGGAAATGCACCATGAATTAAATATTATGTCTCTTCTGTCTATAGAAATCATGGCATTTGAAAAGCATCTAGTTCAAGCTGTTTCATAACATCATTTTTTTCAGGTAACCGGGTTTTCTCATTCATATTCATTAATCAACGCATTAAAAACTGAAAATGAAAAAATTCACACATAAAAATAAGATAAAATTAATGTTATGCTACATCCAAAATACAAACTCAATAATAACATAAAATTGATCTAAAATATTATACCTCTAAATATCTGTCAGTATTAGAGTTTAATTTATTGAAGTTAACGGTAAATAATATTATTCATTCATCATTCAAATTCATCTTTATTTATTTTTCATATAATTATTTCTTTCCTCCCAGCCACTAAATTTACCTAAATTTTAATCTCAGATTTAAAATTGTCTCGCTAAGCAAACGTTCAACTTCTTTATTTTTCCTCCTGCAATTATTAATTCTTGAAGTGGTATTGCGTTCAGGATTCATATAATAATCATGCAAATATTTTTTTATTTTAAAAAGAATTTCAAATTTGTGTAAATAGTTTCCTTTTAGTATTAATTTTTAATTATTATTTTAGGATTAATTAGTAAATCAATTTTTAGTTAATACTTTTCTTGAAAAATTTAAAACGTTTATCACGGTTTGCAATCTATAATTATCCGCCTTAAATTCGGCCGCTTAATAAACTAAAATGCTTTTGGAACGGAAATGTTTTAATAAGCAGCGGGTACATATATATATATACGAATATAGTATCAGAAATAATATTTAGCCTCACTGTGTTGAACATTTATTTTAATTATGTTTTCAGTGTGATCGAATGATATTTATTTTCAAAAATATTTACTTATTTGGGAACACTGTTATTTTAGTGATCAAGATTGTTTCAAAAAAAATTATATTTTCAATAAATACTTGCATTAAATAATCGAATACACTGGCTAAGTCACTAAAGCATATAATAGTCTAAGAAATAATTCATATAACATGGCAGATAACTCACACAGGGGGAAAATTAGTCACATGTTATCATAAAATATTTTCTATACTTATAATATAGAACAAATAAGCTTCATGTTATTAGAAAAGGAAGAGATTAAATTAGAAAAGAAGGCAGACTGAAAAATTCTATTTACTAATTCTAAATGTTTACACTATTTTTCAAGCCAATAAAATATGGTGTCGCCTAGAAGTCAGCAAAATATAAACGAGACAATCAATCATCAACTCCTATCAGACAAAAAACATGATTTGAGTTAGGCTGGATTTTTCACATCTCCACAAATCGAAAAACTTATTTAAGGATATCATACAAGCGTCATTACCAGCAGTCCTGCTTAAACCGAGGCAAACTTTCTAGCGGATTTCTGCAAGGAAGCACAGCTTAATCTTATCACAGCTGGCTATGATCCAAAACTTCAACTTATCAAGAATAATATTTGGAAGCTTGGCTGGAAGGCAAGTGCTAATCAAGTGAATAAAAGAAAAGATCGACGTTTTTTGTCCATGCTCTATTAATTTTTATTTCGTAGTCTCGCCTTTTTAAGGAAAATATAGCAGACGTAAACTCTGTTGCTGAATGATATACGCAAAGTCATTTGTGGTTTGAAATCATGAAGGTGTTAAAGTAATAACCTTTGCTATAAGTAAGGTATCGCGAAAAAGATATTTGAATATATATATTTTTTAAAGAAAATTATTTTACGTATTTGCCATTTATCACATGTTTACTGTTTCGATATTTCATACAATTTTTATTTCCTTATTTATTTTTTCGTACCAATAGCCTACCATCGGAAAGCGCAGAACAATGCAATGAATTATGGAGTAAGAAAGAGCTGTTTCTCTATGTATCCAACGATGACACAATTTTCAAACTTCGGGAGCCAAAAAAATTAAATATTGTACCTATAATTTTCCAAATTCTTTCTTACCTGTATAATATTATTAGGTGTATGTATTTATTCTTCTTTTCACATGTATTAAAAACTCAATATTTAATTTAGTCCAGATTAATTTTTCTTTAGCTCAATACTAGTCGAAAGTTTTGAATGGTTCAAAGTAAAATCAAAATTTTGCCAAAGAGGTAGACAAAAAAATAAAGTCATAATTTCTACGTGATGAAATATCCATAACTGATGTTATGTTTAGTTATTCTTAAACAAAAATCTACTCATCAAAATGAAACTTTGTATTCGTATTTTGGTAAAGGATTTCTTTAGTCACAACAATGCAGGGCCAAACCTTTCTTCTATGAGATAAAATAACATTTGATTGCAGTAGAAATTACGCAGTTCGAAACTTTAAACTGCTGAAAACAGGAATTAAGTGTTACACATTTAAACAAATAACTTTGTATTTGTCCTTTTCATAGATTTTTCTATTTACTGTTAATCATATATATATATATATATATATTTGTGATTTTTTTTATCTTTTTCCTACATCTTTCAATATTCAAATGTGCCATTACTTGAATTATTACTTAAATCGACCTGTACGCTTTGGTATTACGTGCAGTGACAGCAAGTTACTAATTAAACCCTCATAAATCATTTGATTTAAAAACAGAACGTCACAAAAGCACAAAATTATCGCTAAAGTAATCGAATTCCAAATAATAATAAAAGAAAACAGGAGGTTGTGAGGTTTTACTAGTCAATTCTAAAGTTCTAACTTAGAATCCCACGAACACAGACAAGCGAAAAATCGCTTAAGTGTGTGAAAAGAACACGCAAGACTAAAAGCGGGTTTACAACACTTTAGTTTTCAGTATATTTACAATCAGTTCCTACTTGGAACTTTACACAAAGCCACAACTCGGGCTTGAACTTAAAATATCAATAATTTGAACTAAACTATCTTAACTAAGCTATTTGAAGGGTATAGCCTAAGCTATCAGAAATCTAACTACTTGGCCCCTTTGTGTTAATTAAACCGGCGAAGCCAAGCAAGAGCCTGATGTACGGCGGAGCGTAGTAACTTAAAGAGAACGTAGCCAAGGGCAAACGCGCGCTAGTCAGGTAATCAGATTCTCTCTCTCGAAGTCGGGGAAGTATCCACTTAAATAGTACTCTTTTTTATTTGCATTAACTGCGTTTCTGAATTTACATTTTGGCAGGAAATTGTAAGCTGAAATTAGAATAAAATTGGAAAGATACAAAACTTAAAGTAACTGTTAATAAACTTGGGCTAAACCTTAAATCATTCCCCATCAGAATTTAACTACTCGAATAATAAGGTCTCAAAACAACCTCGTTTAAGAGTTTAAATTCTAGACAAGACGTCTTTAATATCAAAATTTTAAACTTCTAGAAATTCTTTTTTGAATGAATTCCATCATTAAAACTTTTCCTGTTTAGGGCCAACTTTGCACAGATATCTAAAGCTAGATGAAAACTAAGAAAAATACAGATTCGCAATTCGAATAGCTTTTACAGCCATCTACTTCTCCTTTTCTTTCAATCAGACGTCAGTCTTCACCTTCCAGTCCTCTGGAAGGAAAACGTATTAGTTCTATTCATAACAATTTCCATGTGTTAAAAGCTCTTTCTTGAAATTATTTTGGCCCTCAAACATTTTCATTCACACGAAACTTTAATTCTTCTTCCCCCCCCATGCTCTCCAGAAATTGTTCTGAGTGAGACGAGGTTTTTATTTTGTAATTCCGCGATGACAATCTACCACTATCCAATCGCTACGATTTGTTATAAACTCGACTTTCCAGACCTTAGAAAACTCCTTAAACACAAAAGACCTAATGTCCTAAAATAGAGCTTAAATTTTAAAATTTTTAAGTGAAGCTGGAGAGCCTAACTTTAAGAACATTCAATCTATACTTTTATTCCATTCATCTCTTATACAAAGTATTCAGAGTCATGCTTAACCCAAACTTACATTTGTACCAGTTTAACTTTTACAATAGTTTAAAAGCTGAGATTAGCATTTCACATTCAATAGAACATTTTAACACGTAATACTTTAAAATTCGTTTTACATCATTAGTTAACATTATTGAAGTCTTTCGACTGAACATAATCAGAAATTAGTTTCTCGGAACTCTAGAATTCTAAAAGAAAGTATTTACAAAATAAATTTTCGCCAATTTGCGAATTCAAAAATCGTTTCTGTTTAACGGATAGTTACAACTACATTCTCGCAAACTTGCGAATTCAATTTCTTGCTTTCAGCAGTAATTAAGAACTTTAAACACATGACATAAATCGAAATTTCAATTCAAAATAGAAAACAAAAAAAAATTTCACTTATCTTTTTGGCTTCTATACTCGTGCATTCTCTTGGCGCAGAGCTCTTGAAATGTTGGAGTTTCCAAATTTCGGAATCTAACTCGTTTCGGGCGGCTGGTATTCGCTTCTGGACATTCTTTTCTTTTCATTCCTTGGGCGTTGAAACGGGGAGCTTTCCTTATCAGTTGAGGATTTTGGAACTCCAGTTTCCTCTTTGGTTTGTAGCTTCCCGACCTTGTTTGCTAACTTTTACAGTTCAGGAAAATAAACTGCTTCGAAGACGCGTTGGATGGTTTTACGAATGCGTAAAATGGCCTGATATTGGAGAATCGTGCAATTCCTGCAAAGTATTTAATCTAAGACTAGCTCAGATAACATATCGGATTTCACTGTTATTATTCGTAGGTTTCGTATAAAATAATAGACTATCTATCAGTTCGTAATGGGCCGCCGTATTTCTTATCGCCACAATATTTTAAAGTCTAAAGTTTTCAGGATCTCTTAAATAATCATATACGTTTTTAAATTCCGGATCCTTGCCTAGTTCTATTATTACGGTCTCACGAGGATGTATCACATGGGATGTGAGCATTGCCACTTTAACACTATTCCCTTCTTCATCTATCTTGATTCTTGACAGGGCATTTGCTACGATGTTTTCCTTTTCCGGCGTGTGTTTGATTATCAAATTATATTCTTGTAATTTAAGTGCCCAACGTGTTGGTCTTGGTGATAGACTCATTCCTGAATATAATGTAGTGACCGGCGCATGATCAGAGTAGACTCTTACTAAAAAACTTCCAAATAGACTCGGAACTTTTGTACCGCTAACAGAGCCGCAAGTGCTTCCCTTTCTGTCGCTGAATAATTTCTTTGAGTATCATTTAATGTACGGCTAAAGAATGCCACGGGCTGCCCATTTTGGAAAAGAATTCCTCCTACGGCTGAGGCATCGGCCGCGATTTCAAAATTTTCATCATTTTCGGGAAATTTCGACACAGGGGCTTGCGTTAAAGCTTGTTTTAATTTTTCAAAAGCGGTGTTAGCTTAGGCTGTCTACGAAAATCTTGCCTTCTTTCGTTTTATTTCTAATAACGTTTCGGCAATGGTGGCAAAATCCTTTATAAAGGACCTATAGTATGAGCAGAGCCCCAGAAAAGAAGCTAGTTTCTTCGCCGTATTGGGCGGCGGATAATTCTGAATTGCAATTATTTTTATTTGTCGGTTTCGATGCCTTTCTGGAAAATTTTATACCCCAAATAACGTAATTCCTTTCCCGTAAATTTGCACTTTTCAGCATTAACTTTTAGATCGGCCTCATTTAACAATGAAAATGCTTCAATGTGTTGTTCTAAATTATCAGTAGTAACAATAATGTCATCCAATTAGATAAAAGTGCTTTTCCCGAGAACGGATCATAAAACAATGTCTGTACAACGCTGAAATGTTGCTGGAGCGCCTGACAGGCCAAACGGCACACGCAAAAAACGCATAAATGCCAGACGTAGTTATGAAAGCGGTCTTTGGCACATCCTCAGGTTTTACGACTATTTGAAAATACTCAGATGTTAAATCTAATGTCGTCATATATTTAGTGGAAGTTATGTTTCTCACGATTTCCTTAATAATGTGTACTCGATAAACCAGATACTTAGTAACTCTATTCAATTTACGGTAATCAATTGCAAAACGCTACCTTTTTGGGTGTGTAACCCGGTAATCATTATTCTTCTTACATAAAAAACCGGACTCGCATAACTACCGGAGATGGGCGTGATGATCGTTTTATTTCGCATATCTTTAAGGGGTGTAAGAACCCCCATACCGACAATGTCAAATTGGCCATTTTCGATGTACCTTTTCTCAAAATCTGCTGTAGATATACTCTTGAAATTTTTTGTGTAATTAACGTACACCTATCTGATTATACTGAAATGAGCTTTTGAAACATTTTGAAATTTAGAATAATTTATAAACTATTTTATTAGGCATAGTAAAATTTAGCATTTTTCTCACGCAAAAAAATTTGTGAAATTTTTTTATCTTAATTTATCACAAAAGGCTCATTTCAGTAAATATTAGAAAATATAATAAATAAGCCATAAACATTTTAGGTACCTGGGAGCAGTAGTTCCTGAGAAAAGGTACACCGAGTATAAAAAAATCACGTTTTGAGAAAAACGCGTTCTTATGTAAAATTCCTCATTTATCAAAGCATTAGATGATAAAATAAAACTAGATTTTTTAAAGTTCTAATTTTCATAGAGATTAAAGTATAGTATTTTTAGAAAGCTAAAAGTGTAGAGAATTTGAAAATGCAAAAATCCCAAATCAATGTTTTTTGAAGTTTTTGACTTCGAACACTCCTTAATACGCAATTTTATAATTTTTTCTTTAGACTTGTCATAGCGGTAAGCCTTGTGGCGAACTGGCTGTGAATCTCCTGTATTTATTTCATTGTTGGTTACTTGCGTAAATCTGGGAATGGCACTGAAAAAAAGTAGAAAACTCATTTACCACTTGACGTAGTTTTTCTTGCTCTTCAGTTGGGAAATGTTTAAGCTTCAATGAAGGGGGGGGTCCGCTTTCAATTCCGGCGCTGGTTTCATGCTCAGCTTAAGTGATGCTTGACTGAAATCGAGTGTTGCTTCGGACGCTGAAAGAAAATTTACTCCCAATATTATGTTTGCTTGAAAATTTCTTACAATAAGGAACATAATTTTTAGCTGCTCGTCTTAATGCGGATATACAGTGGTACTTTACCTATACATTTGCATTTTTCCCTCTGGGCTTCTATTACCGTCGTATTATCCGAACTGTAGATTCTATACCGACGAAAATATTTTTTAAAAAATTTTTCTGCCACAAAGCTACACTGATTTCCTATATCCAGGAGGGCGGTGGCTGTAATATTGTTCACTAACACTTCAATCTTCGGAAGAACTAAATTTTTCACAACTGTATTGAGCCTGATGGTAGAGGGATTTTCTTGGCTTTCGGATTTTCGCCCCCTCCCTTCAGCAGAAATCCGTTTCAGTTTAAATCTTCTTTTTTCTTTTCCGCGCCTTTCCGCTCGCCTTCAAACTTTTTATCTGAGTTATTTTTGAAATGTCGACGTTCGCTGGTTGTTTTTGAATATTCAGGTTTCTTTGACCACTGTTTCGACGTGCTTCCGTAGCCGCGGTCTTGCCTCTGCTGTGGCCTTGGCGTACCAAATTGGCTTCGTTGGTCGTACTGGCGTCTCCTTTCTATGCCCGCCGTTCTTCTGCTTTCAAACTGGATTGCGAGCTCAAATAACTTTTCCAAAGTCGTCGGATTCCTTAATTCGATAAAGCCTTGTACCTGGGGACGTAACCTAGGCAAAATTACTTGCATTATTTCAGGATCCTTCTGGCTTCCATAGAGAATTTTAAATAATTGTATTTTTCTTAAAATGAAGCATGAGAGGTTTTCAATTCTTTGCTGGTATGTGCTGAAGTGTTGCGCTTCTAATTTCGGACAAGTTCTTGCTACTGGGAAGGCCTTTACTAAGGAGCTCTTGGAATTTTCGTAATTATAGGTAGGACTTCCGGATTGGCCCAAGAGATTTTTTCCGATGCACTTGAACCAGCTAAGTGCTTGACCCCTCAAAGCGCTAGTAACCAAAGTCAATTTTTGGAACTCATGAACTGGGTACAAAATAAAGTGCTCATTTAATTTTTCCAAAGAGTTATTCACCTTCGAATTCCCATCGGAGCTCGCTGCTACATGCATTGATGCTTGCTTCGTCTGGACGATGTACCCAAATCCTGCTAGGGTGCCTGCTGGCATTTCTGAATTTTGAGTCGATACCACGGGTTCTTCCACTTCCTCTTCGGCCATGGGTCTTCTCCTTCAGGAGCCACTATCAGGACTCGTATTTCTTTTTATCTGTTTGGGGAACATGACGTGTTCTGACTGCACAGTCAGTTTACTGCAAACTATGTCTTATGGAGTGTAGCAAAGAAAAGATGCGAAGTGTTAAAACTACCCTTTATTTTTTCCGCGTTTCCACAGTCGATCCCGCACTTCGGGATACAAAGGACGTAAAAATTCTTGTGGTCTAAACGTAAAAATATAAGACTACTAACTAAATAAAACTTAAATAAGAGCTAACTTTTAACATTTTACACAGATGACTAACACTAAGACTGGCGTTTTAAATTACAACGTCTGTAGTACGCAAACTGCAGAAAACTACAATATGTCTTTAGCTTTCAAGAGGACTAAAACCTCTGGCCTTAAAAGCGGACAGTAGCTGATGGAAAGCTTGCGTGAAATCTCGTGGCAAGATGGCTCACTTGCTCTCCTTCTACTACGCTCTTGGCAAAAAGCCACAACTTAAATACATAAGCGTTAGGAAGTACCATTTGCATAAACATATTGACGCGTTAATTCTGGCTGGAAGTGGAAAATAAGTGATGATAGTAAAGTTTTAAAATAAAATAAACGTTAGTCAAACTTAAGATCCTTACAATGTTCAAAGTGTCCAATAGCAGAACAAAGTATTTTAATATGTGTTCAAAATGCCCTATCCTGTTAAACTTTGTGTGTGGGAGGGGCAATAAAGATAGAAAGAGTGAATAATTTTGAATACCAACCCATTGAAAGACTTAAAGGAAAATAAACAAATTTAAAATTAGTACTATTTTGAAATTACGTATCTTTAAAAAATGTTAGTTTTTGCTAGTGAAAAATCTAAAACTCAGTAGTTTTAAGTTAGAAGAAGTTTTGAAAACAATAGATATACATAAAAATTTGTTTTCAAACTATTTTTCCGTTCATTCTATTTTCCGTTGTTTTGATTACTTACTTTTGCAGCGTTTCATGAAGAATCGTACAAATAGTGTGAGTATAACACAAATCTCAAACACATGCTGACCGACATAGTCAGTCATCTGACTGACATCATGTCATGTGCCGACATGTGCTGACACATTACTGTCATCGTCAGCATGTGATTCAACTATTTTCGGCTAAATACTAGTAAAACACATCACTTGAAAGTAACTAAACGTAGAATTACATAATGTCAGCTAATGTAAATGTACAAATATAGAAAACACTTAGCAGTTCTAGACTGAGACAAAACATCTGGCAAAAATATGTTTGAAAGCAATACCTAATGTGAGTTGAATTTATTAGTACTGCCAAATCCTAATGGAAATATTGAACACATTTTTAATAACATCAGTGCAGTCAAAACTATGTAAAGAAACAAATAAAATGAAATTACCAATGTATCATCATATTCAATACTTCAATATCAGTTTCTATAGACATGAAGATTGCAGCCAATTTTTGTTTTTTTTGGGGGGGGGCATTCTGTAGAATGATATTTTGACACTTTTTTAAACATTGATTATTACCTCCTAGTATAATGAGGATTTTTTCCGTGTTTGGAAACTCTTCGTGTACTGATTTCGAATAAGTATTGTAATTAATCTTAATATTTAGAAATACGACATGAAAGGCGAAAACAAAGCTTAAAAAGAAAATATTTTAATTACGCTTGTGTGTGCGACATTTCAAGAAAGCTTTTAGTCAATTAAACATGTAGAAGAATTTAATACTCATTAAAATGTTATTATAAAGAATGAAGTACAATAATCTTATTAAGGCTTGTCAGATATGCAACTAATGTTATGCACTTATTTACACTGCTCGACATTGAAAATGCAACACCAAGAAGGAGTGGTCAGAAAGTGATGAAATTTGGAAAACAGACAGCGACAGCAAGCAGCAATACATGATCTTTATTTCAAAATGATAGTCAGAATACAGAGCGAGGACGGCGTCGGCTCAGTAGGATAGGTGATAGGTGACGGGAAGACGCGAGCACTGTCCCTTTACCATAATGGTGAATCAGTTCAGCACCGCGCCTCCCATAATCTAGAGCAGAGCCCCAGAAGCCTCAAAAACATCTCGCACCATGCGCCCAGACAACACCGCCGGGACAAACCCAGGAGCAGTTCGACGAACCAAGAAGCCCACTGGGATCCCGTCGTCCTCTCGACCAGGCTCCAGTATTTATTAAGAAATCTAAAACAATACAATGCCATACAGGGGCAGATGAAACACACACTACATTACAAGAGTAGCAATATGACAAATGTTATACAATATATCATGTATACTTGTTGCTTTAACTGATGTAGCTATTAATTATAGTAATTACAATCAATAGAGCAGTGTCAAAACTAATAGGTTTAGAACCAATCAGAACACATTTTACATAACTAAATTGCAATTTGATGATGTTATACAAAGAATAAAATACGTTACTAAATTTCAAATTAATAAGATTATTATAAATTACTGCATTGCCTAAACTTGCTGATACAAAATGCAAAAACAAAAAGACTGATTAACAGTTATACAAGAATACCAGGACATTGGTGCAATCATGTTATGTGGGAAGAGATTACATTGTGTAATATTACATTCAAATTACTAAGATACGTTACAGCATAGAATAACACTTTGCAGTATGAGTTATGATATTACTTGTAATTATATTACGACACAGACGTAAATTCCTTATTATACGTGATTACAGCACAAAATATTGCATTGCAATACTAATTGAAGGAATATAATATGCAAAATACTAGAGGTAGATTACTTAAATTGCTGCAATTATTAGTTACTATGAATCAAAACAATTGCTCAATACAATTACTCATTCCTATCGGCTCATTCCTGCAGTTATAATACAAATAATAATACGTTGCGAATATAAGAATATGATGCATAGAATACCAAAGGTATAATATATTACGTTACTACAATTATACTAAAGTTATAGTATATTAGTATTACAATTTATCTCTGCAATAATGCTGATATACAACAAAACTTATAATCTTATCTTGTTGCAGTGGTTGCAATAATGATATGCACAATGTAGTATTATTTTGAAAATGCTTAGACTTTAGTTACAATACAGAAGTGCATTCATTATTATGTACAATTACATTACATATTAGAATGTAGTAGGACCACCGCGGACAGCGATGCACGAAAAAACACGTCTAGGCATAGAGTCAATAAGAGTGCGGATGGTGTTCTGAGGGATGGCTCTCCATTCCCTTTCAACCATTTGCCACAGTTCGTCTTCTGAACGAGACCGGGGCAGAGTCTTCAAACGGCATCGAATCACATCCCACACATGTTCGATTCGTGACAGGTCAGGAGAGTACGATGGCCAGGGATTCATCTGTATACCTTGCAGAGCATGTTGGCAGATGCGAGCACTGTGTAGTCGGGCGTTATGCTGCTGAAAATTGTATTAAGCAGCCCCTGAACGTAGGGGATTGCCACCGGCCGCAGTACAATATCCAAGTATCGTTGGGCCGTCATAGCGGCCTGAATACGAACTAGACGTGACCTGGAATCGTAGGCAAAAGCGCCCCAAAGCATTCTGCCACGTTGTTGCTCAGTGGGGCGTTCCGCAGTTACTGCCAGATTAGATCTGTCTCCACGTCGACGCCACACACGTATACGGCGACTGTCAGTGAATAAACAGAAGCATCACTCATCTGAGAACACTACGTTTTGCCATTCTGTCATCCACATCGCTCCAGTCCGCCACCATTCTAAACGTTGGCGTCTATGCTGTGGGGTCAATGGTAGTCTTCTTAACGGACGCCGTGAGTGCAGGCCACGTTCAACCAATCGATGGGAAATGGTTCTCGTCGACAGGAGAACATCCAGGGTGTCTTACACATGCTGAAGAATCGCGGTACAAGTCACTTGCGCGACCGCCACAGCTTGTCGGCAGATGCGTCGATCTATGCCATAGATATAGTAATACTAATAGATGGAGCAAGCCTAGTCCTTTCAACACGTAATTTTGATTCCAAGTAAAGTTTGTGGCATCAGCCATAATAGTGGCAACAAGTACGGTTGTTGTGTGTTTAATCTGTAGTAAATGCTATATTTAGGAATCTCTGTTTTGAATTTTTGTCTCTGAAACGGTGAATTTATTTATTTTTGTGTTTTTCCTTTCCTTAAATTTCGATAGGTTAAACCATGCCTCAGTCTTGCGTTGCTTATAATTGTACCAATCGATTTGTGAAAGGAAATGGAATAAATTTTCATAAGTAAGCGTCGGGAACAAATTTTCCATTTGTAATATTTTTGTAATTTATGAAAGTTGTTTGCGAAATTTTAGATTGTTTTCGTTATTCTTAATCAAATGTTAAATATTATGAATAATGTATTAAAGTGGATATGCACAGGCAAAATTAATAAATTGAAAAAAACTGAGTTAATTATTTAAAATTTTTGTACTTTTGAGCTGAAATTTTGCCTGAATTCATTTTACTTATTAAAATGTATTGTACGAAATGAGTAAAATATTATGCTGCTGCATGGAGGATTTTTATATTCAAATTGTATTGTATTTATTTATAATTGTATTTTATGTTATTTAGTATTTTTTTTTATTTTATAAGTTCCTATTTTCTAACAAGGAAAAATTAAATAAGTGAGTTTCCTCATTACACAGGAAAGATTTTGTGCCAACTACGCATTCTCTTATTTGCTTCAAGCATTTCACGCCTGATTGTTTTTATGAAAACCACATGGATGATACTTTTTTTGCAACATACAGATAAAGGTGGTTTAATAAAGCCATCACAAGATGTGGTAGCAATTTTCAGTTTTGCAGAGAAATGCATTCGATAAGAGCTGAGCATGAATCAGGGGAAATTACCATCTGGTAATATTAAAGTAAAATTAAGTTTAAAAGTATTAAAGTTAAGTTTAGGAAAATCCTTTTTTGAGACTCTTTCAGTCCATGTGTTAGAAAGTCCATTTCTTGAAAATCATATTGTTTCACTTACAAAAGCTATAGTAAAGGAATTTTTAAATATTCTTTTCCACCATCTCACAAAAATTGCCAATATCAAAATAAAGGATAGAAATATTAGTCAAAAATGTATCAAGTTAGTGCTGTTTAAAAATCAATGAATTATGTATGTGTGTAAGCATCTCATATTACTCCAATTAATCAGATTTGACAACAGCAATGAGTCCCACAAAACTCTTTGCAGGAAGGAAAAAGATTTTTTTGAACTTTTAAATTCACTATATTTAAAGGTTAACTTCTTTACGTACTGCTGGAGGCAGAGACTGCAGAAAGAACGTAGAGTAATTAAGTCACAGATCAGTGTGGATAAAATAGAGCACTTTCATTGTAGTGGAAGAACAATGTTTATATTTCTCTCAATGTTTTTTTGTATTACTTTGTGATCAACTGTGTGTGATTATTATATATGAGAAAAATGTGCTGAATAGTAGAGGGGAAGGTGGTGTTACCTTCTTAAAAAGATTCACAGAAATGTGCTAAATCACGTTTATTTTTGTGTGACCTTGTATTAAAGGCACCAATAATAAATTTGTTTTGGCTGAATGCTTGAAAAATTGGAATGTAAAAGTTATTGCTGATATTAAAGTGTGAACAAATGGTATCTATGCTTACCTCACTAGTCTGTGTCTATAAACATTGTAATGGACTTTTCATTTCTAAATGTTGTATATATGTTTTACTTTACCCTGTTATCAAATAAATACAGAGCGTATTTCTTATCAAATATTTCTAATTTTGGCACTTATCTGTATATGGGTACTATAAAAACTATTGCTAAAATGTGTAATAACATGCCAAAGACAGCAACAATGTGATTGGAAGAACCATATTGATTTTACGAGTGAAACTGAGCAAAACATTCACATTATGATTTGTAATATTTTTTAGAACTGTGCAAAACATAATTTGATAGCTGACTTTCTTCATATACATTATTTGACTAAAAGCATATTTTTATAGAAACAAAACGGATTCCACAATCTGCAAGATGCCTAAAGATAAGTAGGAGACAGTGAATGTATTTAAAATTCACTAATGCTGTTATAATAAAATATATCTTATATTTTTGGTGGCACCCACATAATGCGAAAGTACCAAAATTTTATATAACATATGATGCTTGCTGAGATTCACTAGATGCTAATGCGAAGTGGCGACCTGGTGGACTACTGTGTAGTACTTTAAGGAGGTCCAGTACCAGGGATCTTGGAAGTATCAACTGCCATCGGAAGCCTTTCATTCATCCGATTCGAATTTAAGGTACAAGACGCCGTTTGGAATATGAAGTGACTACCAGAGAGCCCAATATTTTATTGTCGTTAGACTATAGATCGAAATGTCCTGCCGGGTAAATTTCTTGTTTGAAGATTCCATTAATTCAGTTATGAATTTAATGTCGCTGTCTTCGGACAAGTCTTTCCTGAATTCTTCGTCACTCCATGGATCTGGGTCAAAGGACGTTGAAGTTGTAACTTGTCGTGTGACCGGAATAAGCAGTTCATATTTCGCTTCGACACAGGAACAATATTAGAAGCTTCCTGGCAGGGTCTCGTCGACAGGACGTCGGCGTTTCCATGTGTCAATCCCTGCCGATCACGGATAGTTACATCGTATTCCTAGAGTCTTTGGATCCATCTGGCTACTTGTTGTTCAGGATTCATGAAATTTAATATCCAGGTCAACCCGTCATCTGGGTGGCACAGAGTTAACGATGGAAATGTTATACGGCTTTAAGTATGGCGAGCAACTCTTTGCTGGTGACATAATAATTCCTCTTTCGATTTAGATAGACAATTGCTCCAGTAGGCCACGAATCATTCTTCACCGTTTATGTCTTGGGACAACACAACACCGACAGTTTCATTGATCACATAAATGAGGAGAATAAATAGATTTCCGAGCTGAGAATATTTCAGGATTGGAGCAAACGTTAAAGCTTCCTTTAGCTTCTTAAATGCAACATCACATTCTTTATTCCACAAGAACTTTTGGTTACTCTTTATCGGCTTGTGAAGGGGAAGTGCGATGGAAGAAAAGTGCTACACAAATCTCCTTTAGTAGGCACAAAAACCACAGGAAACTCCTCAGCTTATAGACATTTTTGAGGAGTCTCCACTCTTTAACTACTGACACGTTTTCTGGATATGTACACACACCTTCTGCTGAGCTGACATGTCCAATGTAAGTGTGTTTTTGTCTGAATAGTTTACTTTTAGCTGAAGTGAACTTCAGATTGGCTTCTTTCAGTTTCTGAAGCAACTTTTTAAGATTTTCTAGATGTTCTTCAAAAGGATGATTTTCTAGATGTTCTTCCTGAGGATGATGAAATCATCCAGGTATATCAGACAGGCTTCGTAAGAAAGAACTTTCAACACGGTCTCCATGAGGTGTTCGAATGTTGCCGGCGTATTAGATAATGCGAACGTCATCATCTTGAACTGCCAAAGTCTTCGTCCAGTAAAAAACCAACTTTTCTCTGTCATCATAATGTAGTTTTACCTGCCAATATACACTCTTTAAATCAAGCGTCGAAAACCAATTGGTTCCAGTCAGAGTGCCCAGAATATCGTCGGATACAGGAAGAAGGTAGCTGTCTTCCTTAATAACCGCGATGAACAGACGATAGTCAACTCTAGATGAACAGTCTCTTCCCTGACCAGGACGATAAGAGGTGCTCAAGGACTTGGTGAAAGCTATTAGACGTTCTATCCTTGTATGTCCTTTAGGAGTGTTACTACCTCTTGCTGTTTAGCAATCGGTAGAAGTCTTGGAAGTCGTTTGATTGATGGATGATGCTTTGTATCTCTTCTATGCTGTGTCAAACTGGTTCGATCCACGTCAGGAAGCGAGCGGGCTCGTCAGGAAGTAATGAGTGCTCAGGCTACTAGTACTTCTCGTGGGGTGTTACAGTTCTTGGAATATTCAATTATACCGTACCAGAAGTTTCTGTTTTCGGCCATGGATCCAGAAAATAAAAATTATGTTCTTGCTGGTACTGTGATATCTTGAGCTATGACTTAAAGAAAGGATTTAACTTCTTTAACATTAATTCCGAATAGGTTATATCTTCAGAGGCAGAATGGAGTTCGTTATTTTTAATATACAAGGAAACTTTATTTCCTTAGAAAGTCCAATCCGAGTATACAAGGATCTTAAATATCTGCCACGTATGCCGTGTGATGGTAGGCGGAATTTCCAAACGTGATGTTAACGTTTAATTTTCCGTCGATCCCCATATTCTTCCCGGACACAGTCTGGTGTGTATTAGCTAGGCTGGGTCCAGATGAGTTTACCTTCCAATCTTCGAGGCAGATCTTTTCGAATGATGGTGACATTGGCTCCTGTATCGATAGTCATATTGGACGGAATTCCACAGACGTGCCCAATAGAGAAACGTTCATTACTACCACCACTCATTGCAGATATCTGAAGAGCTTTGAAATGAGGCTTCTCATAATCTTCCAAACTCCGCTCCGCGAGATAGTCTGTAATTTGTTTCTCGCATCCTTCTTTGGGAGCAGTCTTATTTTGTATGCTCTGCGGTGTCCTGCAGTTCGTTCGTAAGTGGCCTTCAGCACCACAGTTCCAGCACTTTATGGTAGGTTTGTTATCACTCCTGTTGCGAGAAAAGGAATTAATGTGCCTGGTTAAATCATCTAGACGAGCAAACGTGATCCACTTACTGCTGGACTTGAGCAGGTTTCATTGGTCTGCTGGGCTTCCTCGAATTTGATGGCGTACAATAAAGCGCATTTTCAATCCTTGACATTAAAATTCATCTATCATAATTGCATCCCACTGAATACTCTGAATACGTTTGTGTGCTACATATTGGTTTACAAAGTTGCCTAAACCAATTACAAACACTCTTCTTTCTTTCTCATAACTGGGGGTAGCTAAGTGTTAAAATAAACATTATCAAGATTTTAGATTAAAATACACAATAAGACAAATTTCCTTTCCTTTTTTTGTTTGGAACCATTCCCTTGAAATCTGTTGTTAATTAAACGATTAGTCCTAAGCATTAAAACATCTACAAAATCAGACTATTGGTAAAAAAGCAAGCTTTTGAACAAAGCCTCTCTTGGAAAAAGAAGATAGTGATTGTGAAATTGCAACAATTATTCAAAAATAATTTTATAAGTAGCTTAGAAGAGAGCAAAGTATCACCATGATGATGCAATAAAATAAAACATTAGCCAAAATTCGTGTATTCAATGCAGTGCATTTGGTTATTTTTGAGGACACTAACTAACAGTTGTTTCATAATCTTACACTGAACTGAGTGATAGATAATTGAGCAACTGCGTAGATAGAGATGAAAAAAAAAAGTTTTTTTGTTGAAAAGATGATATGTTTATGGCCACAGGATTAGTCTATGGTAACGGATTTTTTGAGTGTTAGAGCAAATTTTTTTAAATATTTTCCCCTATAAAACAAAATGTAATAAATAATACTGTTACATTCTGAAAAGTTTGTAATATAAATCTATATATGAGGGGACAGTACATCTTTAAAATGACCAAGCGATTGATTTTTAGAATTTAATTTAATTTTTAGAATTAATTTAATTTATCTACGTCACCTGCCATTATAGTTTGCTTTCATTTTAAAACCACGCGTACCTAACACAATTTAGTGTTTTTTACAAAGTCGTATTTTTTAAAATATAGTACTAATTTTATTGCTTGAATTAAAAAAAAATAAAGTTTTGCCAGAGTCCAATTAGCTTAAACATTGCCTTAATGGTGGAATGCAGAATTCCAAAAAGGCCTTAATTTTAATGTATAGAAAGTTTGTCGCAAAACAGGAAGTTTAAACTATGTAATTGCTTATACAGATGCAAATGTTCCAGTTTTTCCATTTAATGAGAGAAGGGTGTGTTTTCAGGCTAGACAGCATTCTTAAGAAGCAGCAAAATAATATGATTTCCAATGAGTACTCGAAACTGGAAAAAATACTACAGAAATTAATTTGGATGTTGGAAGAAGCATATATTTACTTAACACTTCGAAATTAGAAATAGCGAAAGAACAAATAGGAGCTGTGTATGAAATTTTAAATCTTTGCTAAATTAATTATACATGTTATATTAATTTTGTATGCACGTTAGAGTAATAGACAAAGAAATAAAAATTGTTTAAGTGTTAAATAAAAAGTGCTTCTTCAGTATCATTGCATGCACAAAATTAACATTAAAGGATTTTTTAAAAATAAATGATTAATTAACTTTAAAACCTGAACTAATTGCAAGATAATAGTTCAAATTAATAATATGATTGACAGGTTTAATTTGACATTTAAAATGAATCTGGGTTTAATGGCTATTTTGCTTTTAAATCTGTAACTAATGTTATATAATTTGCATTATTAAGGAGTACATTTTATTCCTGAATAAACCACTGTTGAGTTTCTTGACATATTAAAATTTCGTAGACCATTGACTTTTTACCTTGAATAGGCATAATTAGTTTCTCCAAGGTACCATTAAGCTATATCGGAATTAAAGCGTTGAAAATGTTAATTCTGCAAGACATATTTAGAAATTAAATTCAAACTTGTAATTACACAGGGAATTTAACGGTTAACATTTTTAATAAAAATAAAGACAAACCCAACTGATGAACATAAAGCTTTTCTGTGGAACGACTAAAATTGGCTACTGCTTAATTTCATCGGAAAATCTTAATTTCTGTTTACTAAAATAACTTAATAAGCCTTTTTGCGATTACTTAATGCGAAATACTGAACTGATATCTGATTCTCTTGTCTGTATGAATAATTTAATTATCTATTTTAAAGATTAAACGTCATTTGAGAACCCAAGCTTTTTAAATTTGTGTCACACAAGAAAATGCTGACTCCTAACTTGTTCAAAAAGCACTTTTTCTGTACCGTGTTTCTTCCAATACTCTTATGGCTTTCCTTTTCCATTAGTACTTCATTTATGATTTCTATTTATATAAGGAGAATGATAATATTAAAATGTAGCCAATGAAAATTATCTTAATATCATTTTGAGTTGAATTCTTAAAGTAAAAAGCAAATAAATATATTTTAGAGATTTTGCATTTGAGACTAATATTCTCAGCAGATCACCTGGCATCTTATGATTTTAATTAGTGATTTTTTTTCAACCATGGAAGATAATTTTGTTTTCAAATTAAGTATCGAATTTAAAAAGACGTAAATTCAGTAGAAAATTCTCTAGCTCACTTCGAAATGAATCTGAATAATTTTAAGAGCGTGTGCTTCATTGGCTCAATATAAAAGACAGTAGAAAACAGATAAAGTCTTTTAAACACACGGTTGAATGTCGAAAAGACTTTTAAATACACTGAGGTTGAGGATGAATGTCATTAAACATGCCTGCAAATGCTTACATGTATAATTTTAAGGAATGTATTTAATCATAAGGATATGAACCGTAGTAATTTACGCCCCTTTTGCTTTTCACTAGCTAAACTAATCTTGTCGTTTCGTCACGGGTTATCGGTTTTAGGTATTTCATCTAATCAGTTTTGAGTTCGACACCAGGTAGATGTCAGGGGACGTCGCCAGGATGTCAAGGAAGTGGAGCGTCATGATTGCTGTCGGGATGTACGCTGCGCTTTGATTTATTTGGTTATGAAACCGACGTTGCAAGAATATGAAACTCTCCCTCGTCACTAATTTTCCTTGCTCTCACAGTTGTCAACGATTGACCATAACTTATCATTGGTATCTACGCTACTTGTTAATTTCTGACGGACTCTTCTCGTGGCCGGGGGCATACCTAAATCGAATAAAACGCATTGGAGGGTACGCGGCAATTCCGCTTCTGTATCAGTTGATTAGAAGGAAATGAAGCTCAATATTTTGATATTTCCTAATTTTTGCCCCACTTGACATCAAGATTAACGCTTTAGTTGTAACAAATAGAGTACGATAGATTTTCTGTATTTTATTCCTCAAGGACAAATTTCCAAAGGTAAATAGAAATTTCGAGGGGGGGTATTGCACACATTTAGTCCATTAAATATTTATATGAGTCGAGAATTTACTGGTGTCTATGAATATATTATGAATTCTCCTAAAGTTATTAAAAAATTTTCCCGAAAAGTTAGAATTATATCTGAAAAAGGAAGAGGAAATCCAATTGCATATCGTTTGTAATTAAAGCTCAGATATAAAAATAATTTTTTTTCGATTTTCTGGGTAGAAGAATTAAATTTGGGGTTTAATTTTGAAGCCATATTTTATGATCCTCTGTAGATTATTAATGCATTCTGTGTATCTTTTAACGAAACTAAGTCTTTGGTAGTTGCTGAAGATGATTCTTATTATGTGTTAAAGAACAGCTTCTTACTAAGACTTTAGCCAGATAATAAAACATAATAGAATTGTCTCATTTAATTCAATAATTTTTATTTTCCTAATGGAAAACTCATACGAATATAACAGAGTAACCACACAAGCTATCGAAATTTAAATCCTGAAAATTATTTTTCAGCAACTAAGTTTTCAATATTTGGGGTACTAAACCTTTTCTGACTGGTAGTGCTCTTACATAGTTTTTGAAATGAATAAAGGAAAAAAAATATAGAAAATCATATCACATAACTTTGCGAAAATATCATTCCCATTTTAGAAGAAAGTACTTTATTTAGGCAGAACATACTACATGATTATTTTCAGACGATATTTAAATGCAGTTTATTATATAAGAAAAAAAATAATCAAAGGATTTAAGGTACCTTTGCGTTTTGGTAGTAGAGTTGTGTTTGTTGCTGTTTCTCGTATGTGATACTTTTGGATGTTCATAGCGCAACGAAAATCAGTAATCTGCAGTTATATTAGCATTTCAACGATCCTGGTGTATTTACTGCTTCTTTAATGTTTTGGAAAACGTTTTGTCTGGCAAAGTTAAAAGCATTTTAATTGATCTTTCTTCACTTACTGCACCAAAGAATTTGTGGCAAAATATACATGTGTAAAGACTTTTTTTAAAACTGAGAAGGCATTTATATTCATTGAATTTATGTAAGCTACCTTCAGCTATTGTAATAGGATCGGGTATTTTTTATTGTAACTCAAAATGTTTAGTAAAAGCATTTGCCAGAACATTCCGAACTTCCTTTTCAATTTCATGCAAGAAATATTCAAAATGTCCATGTAATACAAGTTTTTTTTATCCCTGACTTAACGAAAATGTTTTCTTGAGCATGGGTTTTGATAGGACAGAAAATTGACATAAGTATTTAAACAGTTGCTGTTCTTATCAATCGCTTCGTAAACCATTTTTTGAAATTTAATTGTATGTGAAATGGTGGTGAAAAGCCTTGCTGTATCGTAAAAAAACATTTTGTTCCACTGTCTCACTCCCACGTGGGAACGTACTACAGACAAATTCCTGACCAAGAAGCAAACGCAATATTTTAAGGTATCCTACTACGTTCGACATCCAAATTTTGAAAATATAAAATATATCTATTGTTGGTATTATTGTTGGTATTACCTAAAATGATAGAAACAGATGATAAACTTATTATCAAAGTAGATATTTGGGTTGGGTTTTACAATGCGTATTAAATTTTTTTTTAAAATTTAGGATTACTAGATATGTTTCCACAAACATATTTATCAATATTTTATTTTCCTTTTTGGCCTTTAATTATTAAGATATAAAAAATTAAATGGGCTAAAATCTAAGTGCTAAAATAAAATGTCTATTAAATGCACTTGTTTGAGTACATGCACTTGCGATTTTTCGAGAATTTTTTTCTTCTTTTATTTACTAAAAAAAAGTTTAGATAGTCTGAAAAGTTAGAAAGTCTGTAAAAAGTTCAGATGTGAACATAGACCTAACTTTTAGTACATGTAATTCATTATATTTCGGAGAATATTTATGGAAACTTTCGTAAAATTACCATAAATATTCTCGTAATTAATATTTATTAATTAGTAATATTTCGTAATTAATATTTATTAATTAGTAATATTTTAAGTGAAAGTTTCTTTGTAGTAGAAAAGTTGAAAAAATGAAGGTTTTCAGGAAAATGCATTTAAAGTAATGCAAACACAAACAGAAAGAAAAGAAAATGCTGCTAGGTACGAAAATTAAATTACAAAACTATCTCGTTCCCGAAAATTTAATAACAAACAGAAAAGTTCAAAATCATCATCTGAGAATCACCAAATGTAGTCAAATGAAAAATTTGCTTTTAAAGTTATTTACAGTAGTCTGTGTTTCATTAGATATCAGCTTCCGGGTTCTTAAACAGAAACTTCAGGTTCACGACGTAGAACAAGAACTGACATAAAAATTTCATTGAAACTGACGATTAGAAATTAGTCAGATACTTAAAATCTCCAAAAGTCTTTGATTCATCTTAGCAGCATAGGTACTGCACTAAGCGGCACAGATCAACCTCTGTTTGATTCATCAACATTCGTCTGAAAAAACTTCCATTTCTCTTTGCGGGGTACATATGCTGCTTACTAGTGAACATCTTACCCGTTTTATGATATTTTAAGACACCCTCAATAATTTACGATACTAAAATTTATGTTATTTCTGTCTAAAAAATAAAAAAAAAATATGAAAAACATAAAAATATTTATAAAAAAACAACCTAATTTCAAACATTTTTTTTACACAGCATTTTAAAGCGCTCTAAAAATATAAAATTGCGACATTGAAAAAGCTTATAATTTATACTAAATACGATTAAAGTATTTTTAAAAACAATGCTTTCCTAATATAAAAAAAATAGAAATTAATACTAAAAATACAAAAATTATGCATTGTTAAGATTCTTTTTCTAATTCAAAAAAATGTCTTCATCAATCATACGTTTATTATTGAATATGTAACCTCTTTTATCAGTTTTCTTGATTGCTTTGTCAGAAAGTTTTCATGATGTTATTTAAGTAAACACCCATTTTCTCAGAACGTCATATGAAAAATTCTCATTTCTCTTCCTTCTTTCTTATCAGCTTCTTCTATATTTACTATACATTAACCTCCATATTTAGTTTCAGTTTTTATCCATAAGATCAGTTTATATCTCCCAGGTTTAAATCTGTCAATTTTAGAGTTTTAGGATATTATTTGAGACTTCTGCATTTTTCCATTTATTGGTAAAGATTTTTTAAGGGCTTCTTATTTGGGAAATTTTTTATAAATACTTTTTATTTAAGACCATAAAATCAATTCTTTTAATTACTGAAAAATTTCTTCAATATATTTAATATAATCTTTTCATTCGTTTCGATTGAAAAGATTAAAATAATACCTTTTAAATCTTGAATGCTTTCGTATTTTTCATTATCATATCAGCCACTTGTAAAATAGTTCTAATTTGGATCGATAGGTGGCAGCATCATTCAATAATATAACGTATGCATTCGTAAACATTCGTAATAATTTAATTAAATAATAATTTAAATTTCACAAAAAAAATTAAACTAGTCACCTAAAAACAAAAATATCAGCAAGGAGTAAAATTAGAACGAAACTCAAAAATAATTAAATTTTGTAAAGAATATTTAAATGTATTATAAAGTTTTTCTAAGTCCGCGATGTTTTTAGGTTCCTTTATGGAAAATACATGGTGTCACTTATTTTTTTTAAAGACTGTATTTGATTTATTTATCGTTGAAAAGCTTTGATTTTTATCGAAAAACGACGTTTTGTATTAAATGAAAGAAAAGAGTTTTAAAAATAAAACAAAAGTAATAATAATATTTATAAAGTGAAAATATTTATTATAAATTTCAATGTTAGGTTCATGTATTTAAAAAAAGCAAACACGAGTGGGTCCCAGCTTCACAACGTTAAAGATAATGGACCAGATATTCCAAGATTTTGAGATTAAGGGTTTCGGGCTCGTTGGATAAACCAGTGTTCATCGAAATTGATGGAAAAGGGAAGTTCATTCCCACAGGTGAGTGTATAATTCGCGCCGAAAGATTTATGTAAATAAAATAAAGCCCATCGCTGGGAGACATTTTGTTAAATTTTTTCTGGTTGTAATAATAATTTTATAGTTTCTATCATAGTAATTTCTCCTATTGAGGTCATAGATATAGTAATACTAATACACTGGTGTGCAAAAATTAAGGACGAGGTCGAAAAATTAGCATATCAGCTGAACGAAGAGGCAGAGCGGACAGAAAGACCAATCAGGAGATTAAGTAAGGTGATGTACGGTTGCACATGCGCAGATATGCAGGTAGATGTAGTGGGGAAGTGTCTGAGTAGTATAAAGCATGTTGTCGGTGTAAGATCAGTATTTCTGGCAAAGAGAGTGCACGCCGTATAGCAGTTAAAATCACACCGAGTTGCTGCCTCAGCGAGAAATGGCGAATAATCAATCTGTTAGACCACATCTGGATGCTTTTACTCGAGGTCGAATCATTGGGAAGTTGGAGGAAGGACGCAGTGTGACAAGTGTGTCTGCAGAGTTCGGAATTGCTCACAGCATCGTTTCACGACTTTGGAGACAATTTCAAACTACAGGAACAGCTATCCGGGGGTTTAGTAGTGGTCGTCAACGGGGAACCACACCCGCAGATGACCGGTATATTGCCTTACAGGCCAGAAGAAACAGGCGACAGACAGCGGGAGAAATCGCTAGACACACGACACAGGCGACTGGACGACCGATATCGCGTTACCGTGGCCAGAAGACTGCACGGTGGTGGTCTGTTTGCACGACGCCCTGTACGGTGTGTACCTCTAACGCCTGCCCATCGGAGAAGGCGTTCTCTGTGGTGCCGGGAACACCGGAATTGGAGAGACAATGAATGGGGACGAGTACTCTTTACAGATGAGAGCAGATTTAATCCGAGTTGCGATTTTAGACACATACACATCTGGACAGAGCGGGGAACACGCAATAACCCCTTCAACATCATCAAAAGGGACTGTTTTGGAGGTCGCGGAGTTCTCGTTCGAGCAGACATAATGCTTGGTAGCCGGACCGACCTTCATATCTCCCAAGGAGGTTCGTCACCTGGGACTGCTATTGTAACGAGGTTCTTCCTTACATGCGTCTTTTCACAAGGGCTATGGGTCCTCAGTTCCTCTTCATGGACGACAACGCTCCACCTCATCGCACAGTTACTGCCGAAGAGCTGTTGGAGAGTGAAAATATTGAACACATGGATTGGTCGGCAAGGTCTCTGGATCTAAATCCCGTCAAGCATGTGCGGAACTTACTAGGGAGACCCGTGGCAGCACGTAACTTCTTATCGCCAGTAACGATTCCGAAACTGCGATTGGTGCTACAAGAGGAACGAGCAGCAGTGTCTCAACAGCTCATTAACAACCACATATCCAGCATGCACAAATGATGTGAAACCTGCCTAGCAGTCAGGGGAAATCATATGCCCTATTAAAGACCGGATGTTTCTTGCTGGACACACATCACAGCAATGTTTCGGCCTTCAGTCGCATTGCGCTCCATGCTACTTTTTCAATAAAGCTTCTTTTTATCCCTCTGATTCCTCTTTTAGTAAGTGTTGCTTACATTACTCATGTCCTTACGTATTGGAGATCTTACGGTATTAAATGTGTTGATTTGGAAAGCTTTTGTACAAAGTTATATTGAAAAAACCGTCTCGTCCTTAATTTTTGCACATAAGTGTAGATGGAGCAAGCCTAGTCCTTTCAACAACGTAATTTTGATTCCAAATAAAGTTTGTGGCATCAGCCATGATAGTGGCAAGAAGTACGGTTGTTGTGTATTTGCTCTATAGTGAATACTACATTTAGGAATCTCTGTTTTGAATTTTTGTCTCTGAAACGGTGAATTTATTTATTTTTGTTTTTTTCCTTTCCTTAAATTTCGATAGGTTTTAGCCATGGCGAAGTCTTGCGTTGCTTATAATTGTGCCAATCGATTTGTGAAAGGAAATGGAATAAGTTTTCATAAGTAAGCGTCAAGAACAAATTTTCCATTTGTAATATTTTTGTAATTTATGAAAATTTTTTGCGAAATTTTAAATCATTTTCGTTATTCTTAATCAAATGTTAAATATTATAAATAATGTATTAAAGTAGATATGCACAGGTAAAACTAATAAATGTTAGAACAATGTTTACATTTTCTCAAAGGTTTTCTGTACTACTTTGTGAACAATTGTGTGTGATTATTATATGTGAGAAAAAAGTGCTGAAT
>KK115601.1:0-13744 GCA_000611955.2 Stegodyphus mimosarum
TCTAAGTTGTTTTCTATCTTTCAATACAGTTTCCATAATGAATAAAGAACAAAAACAAAATATAAAAATATTTTTCACTCACTCGTAAAAAGCAGCCGCGTCTTGTTTTCAGACGCCATGATGTCTCGTTTTGACTTCGAACATCAGAAGAATTAGTAATGGAAATGAGTGTAAACAGTTATTCAATGAAACATCTCGTTACAACACAAACAGTTTATTTAAAAGTTTAATAACTGACAGCTGAAGTTTCATCATCTCAAAAACGCACTTAAAAATATAAATGGCGTAAGATAATACTCGTTAATCATCAAATACGCATGAAATGCAACTCGAAGCCATTTATCTCATTTTCTCATAAAAAAAAAGAACGAACTCAAAACGAAAAATGTAAACATTGTCCACTGCTGCCATATGCAATTTTCTAAATTAGTTAAACAAAGATAATATTAGATAGAGGTTCAACTTGACACATTTCGTAGTTGTTTTTGTCGTTTATAACATTAGTGTTTCATCCTGAAAATACAATTTCTAACATTTAATCGTTCATTTTAAAGTATTATAAAAGCTTTCAAATGTCATCACATTCATATTCATAAGATATTCAGTAACTGATGAAGAGAACTTCGTTCGTTTCACTTTTCCAAGTGCTGTCATTTTGTGAAAATCATAGCACTTCGAAAGAGATAAGGGAGTTAGTATATACATTGGAAGGCTATGCGTATTATAGGGAATGCAGGATATTAATCTGTTAAAAACAGATAAAAACTCTTTTCGAAATTGTGGCTTTTACACAGAAGATGCTTCAGAGGATTTGTAAACTATAGATAACGTTTCAGAGTGAGGGAAGTTATGAAGATTCATTTGTGGAATATATGTCAATTCACAACAATATTGAGACAACGAGTATAAAAACTGACTAAGAAGTAATTATAACAGCTACAGAAATTGACAGCGATTTTATTACAGGAAAAAGTGTTGAATGGCAAAAATTGGAACCTATCCCAGAAGTAAAAGGAATTTCACTCACATATAAAAGGAATGAGGCTGTTAAATGCCATTTCGTCCAGTTATCAGCTGTAAGAGTGATAGTTTCCCTGGCAGTTGGTGATTACCTTTAAAATGCTTTCTTCGTAATTACCAGTAAACGGTTACTTATGCGAATATCAAACGTAATAATTATTATGTTTCTTGGAATTCTTGGAGATTGGATCAGGAAATATTTATAACATATTACCCACACGGTGTGGCTAATGAGTGCATCAATTTTTTTTTCTTTGCCGAAACTGTGGTTTGAATTTTTAAATTGTCTAATGTTTTCATAAATAGTCTGAATAAATGAATATATTTATGAATAATAATTTATGTTATTTATTGTGACTTTTACTGATATTTTCTTGAAAGGATCAAATTAGAAAATCCAAAGGAACTGAAATATTTTTAGCGCCCTCTGAGAATGACGCAACTCTCCGTTGCTACGGCAAAAAGTAGAACGAAACATGAAATATAATAGATGTTTGGAGTTCATCCGGTGAAGTGAGTGGGATGCGTAGAAGTTTCGCTAGCAATCTTCTCTTAATCGTAAATAAGATAATATATATATGTATATATAAGTAAAAAATCTTACCTATTTCGTGATGCAGTGACAGAATTATGGTATAACAGAATCATTGAGGAACAGTTTAAATGTATTTTTGTGTATCTTAATCATAATATATATGCATCAGTTTTCAACTGTTAGAAAATGTGGTGCTTGAGTGTGGGATACAATATTAATTTTATTGTGTTCTGTATTGTTGATAAAAGAAAACCATCAGTTTGAGAGCCAGTTTAATTGTCAAAAAAATTAAGGCAGCACCATGGTTGTGCAAGAAAGTGTATCATCCGACCTTGTTTCATCGCCTTTAAAAAATGACAAAAAACACCGTTTAAAGCAAAGATTTGATGTACAGAAGAAGTTGGGCCAGGGAACCTATGGTAAGGTTCAACTGGCCATCAATCGTGAAACTGGGCAGGAAGTAAGTACTTGTTTTTAAGTGCCTTCGTTTCTAAATGACCCATGTTGAAATACAAATATCATGTTCATTCAAAAGAGTATGTAATTAAAAATACTGTTTAAACGACACACATGTCAAGAGAACCCACAGGACTCACTTCTTCAATGAGATAATTATTTTATGTCATTTTACATAAAGTCTTCACTTTAAATAAAAGATGATAATCAGTAAATAATAAAAAATCATAACTTCGATATATTGAGCAAATGAGATAGGACAAGCTCAAAAAATTATATAAAACTTTCAAAAGCATATCATAGGTTTATTAAAATATATGCCAAAGAAATTTATGAACAAGTAAAATAAACTATTATTTTACATGTGTAAAAAACAAAATGTGGAATTTTAATCTGAGTACTTGATTTGTAAGAATCTCTCTTTCAAGAATGAAAATCCCATTTTTAATATAAAAACTTTAATTCAAACAATTAAGTTTATAATGCTGTCTGATGTCTTAAGACCTCTCCCTTCTTTCAACTGCAAATGTATAGATTCTAAAGAGTAGCTTCTTTTGTCTTATTTTATGACAATACAGTTATCATTATTAATATGTTAAAATTTTAATTCTAAGATAAGCAGTTTGTGAATTCAAACTTTGTATTTGATATTGTTAAGTATTATTGCCATACTAATTTGACATACCTTGGGACATAATTTTTAATTCTCTTAGCTGTTACCATCAGAAATTCTGTAAAGTTATTTAAATTGTTTTTGTTAACCGAAATTTTCATTGAATAATTTTTTAATAAAATTATTCTTTCATTGTGTCAGGCACAAAAGGGTTAACTTAATTATAGAATTTATAACCTGATGTTATCTTGTGTGCTCACAGATATTATGCCTCATTATATTTGCCATTATTATTAAGCCATGAGAGAAAAATATTTGTCAAAAAATGTCAATGCAAGTTAGCTAATTTAATGCAAGCATCATTAAAAACATAGAAATACTTACTTTTACAGCATCTTTTTAGAAATAATAGTTTAAAAATTTTATTTAACAGTAAATTGGCTTTTTTCACAATGATAATATTTAATTTGAGAGCTAGTTCTTTTTTTTTTTCCAATTCCAGTCAATTATTAAATCATTCAGTAAAAAATGAGATCTCAAATTTCCTCCATTACCTCTCTCTGTCATCAGAGTGCATTGTATAAAAAGCTGCAATCCAGAGGCCATTGACTATTAACAGACTGTAGAGTGAATAGTGAATTTTTATTTATGAATAATGTTTTTTATATTTAGAAACAATATGTTTCTGTAATTTGCGAGGCAAATGAAAGAGCTCGTTGTGTCCAAATGCTGTTAGAGTTTTTTTCATTTTATTATGGACATGAAATATTAGAAAAGTCAAAGTAAGTATGAGGTATTTTTTCCCTTTCTGTTACTAGGCATCACTTTTGAAAACAGTTGATTGATAAACTGTTTAATAAATTTTTGGATTTACACATGGTTGTATTCCTTAATTTCCCTAAAATGATGTTTAATGTTTGAGAATGTTTTAAGAAAAAATAAATTTCACTGTGTATTCTTTAGATTGAATCAGTCATTCCGTAAAAAAATGAAAGTGCATTTAATCAGAATGCCGAATAGAACCTTAAGTGATATTATATAACCTTAAGTGAAACTAAGTGATGTTTAATCAAGTGACTCTCATTAGTTTAGTAGCTGTGTAATTTGAACCATAGATAAAGTTAAGACAAGCAGGGAAGCAAGAAAACATTGCTTGGTGTATATTTGTTTAGTTTTGTTGATGCTTCCAAGTTAAGACTTTAAAAATTCTGTAGGAGTATGAAAACTTAATTTATTACATTGGAGAAGGCTTTTATGAAAATTTTAAATGTGCTCTTCCTTTTTAAGTAAATTTTGGCTATTTAAAATCTACCTTACTAAACTGAATACATCTGAACATATGTACATTTAAAGGTACCTTACTAAACTGAATATATCTGAACATATGCACATTTAAAGGTACCTTACTAAACTGAATATATTCAAACATATGCACGTTTAAAGTATACCTTAGTAAACTGAATATCTCCGAATATATATATATAAATGCATTATTACATTATAATATATGATGGCACCATCAGATCAAACAAAAACTTACAATTAACTGTGAATGAACGCTTAATGTCATATATGCAGTTTTTTGGATTTTTGATATTTTCAAAACAAACATATTCTGAAAAGGCAAAGTTTTAAAACCATCTGCTTAATATGATGTAAAGCTTCTGTATGACATCAAAAGGCTATTCACTTACTTGCTCATGAAATTTGGTGAATTCAGTAAGAGGTTGTTAGTCTAGGGTAGATGTCTCTTCATATCACTAATTATGATTCCTCTGTTCTAACAAATTGCGTAGTTGAGTTGATATTGCTTCTAACCATTTTTTCTAAATCAAACCTCAAATGTTTGATTAGATTTGTGTCCCGAGAATTTTAGGGCGATAAATAGAAATTGTTTTTCATGTTGATGGAATCATTTAACTTTCTTTACACTATTATGCTAAGTTTCATTGAAAATCATAGTCTTCATCAGATAGTGAGAGACATTATAAAGCAGGAACTTCCTGCCTAGAGTGTTCATACCTCTGTTTCCTTCCAGTGAATTCGACGAGAAGTGGAGTGGTTTACATCGATGAGTGTTGAATAATGAATCATCTGTTAAATCATGGCATGTGTTAGGGGGATGAAAGTATTGATTAAATATATTTGTATTCAAAGGTAAAAAAGTAATGCCTTTTTTTTTTCTGAATTTCTCAAAAAATACAGAATAAATTTAATGAAATATGTTATGGATGCAGAGTAATGTAAGATGGCAGTTCATACCATACAACAGTAAAAATACCCATTAATGATCTTAAGTAATGCTCGTGAGAGGAGGAATGCCCCTAACTCAAATTTCTTGACAAAATAGATGTAAAATGAGACTAACAGATATTTATTTCTAACAGACACGTAGGTACACAGTGAATCATCATGCTGTTAACAAAGACTTTGTGGCAGCGACACCCATTCATGTAATAAAGTAGTTCTTAGCTCATGGATGATTCTTGAAATTGGCTGGTAAATTTAATCAGCTTTTGTGGTCACTCATTATTTTGCATTGCTTATGAAATCTAACATAATTTTATAATAAATGCTAAACTTATCGTATATGTGAAAAACAAATGGCTACTTTTATATCTGCTGCTGTTACAGCACCACCTAGATATCCTGGTATTGATCATATATTTTCCAATTTTGATTAAATATTTTCTTTTTAATTAAAAAAATTTTTATTCTTTTAATTCTGAGTAGCACTGTATTTTCTGATGTAAAGCATAGAAAAGGTTAAAAATTCATGATGTTATAGTGTCATATTTTGTCTGTAATGATGTTCAGATAAGTGCAAGGTGTCGGAGATAATAGTACTAGAGAAATATAACGAGCAAACCGCATTCTACAGAGATATGCCCAGAATATTATACTGCCTTCAGCAGCTTCTTGAGTTTATTCTCAATAAAGTAAAGTTTACACATATGGATTTTATTCCGTGAAAGCTATACTGGTAAGAGTACTGGTAAATATTTGCACACATGAAATATTAATCTCAAAAGTAACTTATGAAAATTGTTTCTGGAAAATAATTTTTGAAATACTTTGTGTACCTACACCCAGAAGTAAAGAAAAAGTTCATAATGTTACATATGCCTCTGGCCACATATATCACATCGGTTCCTTTCCACTTCTAAGGAATTTCAAAGAAAAACCTTAAAAGACATAGAAGAAACCTATCTACATTGATAAAGGGGAAAGTTAAGTGATCCCTTAAAGACTTAAATAAAATTTTAATACTTCAAAACTGAAAATAAAAATGTGCTGGTCTTACAAAATTTTTTTGTTCATATGTGTATGAGTAGAAGATATTTAATGGTAGATGATAATGCATAGCTTATTTTAAATATATTACTGCATTTCTTATCTCATGCATAATCATCTCTCAAGCTTATATAATATTTGGCAGAGGGAGAGTATTTATGTTATTGAACATGGGTTTGAGTCCAGGACGTATTTACCGATTGTTGCGTTTATGCGGAATGGGGGTCTTTTAAAATTTATTTGTCTGAAAACCTTCTTGAGAGGTTAGTGGCAAGATGAGGAGTATAATATCCTCTGATTCCATCCCCTGGGATCCCTTAATTTAAAACTGGGATGGAATTTAAGTAGATGGTTTCATGTGTTTGCTTTAATTTCATCTTGTCCAAGTGTTTCCTGTATAATGGAAAAATATGTCATATGTAAATAAAATTTTTTGATATTCTTAATATTGTCCGTAACTTAAAAATTCAATGATAATTGATTTAAATAATAATTATATTAAGAAAGACAGTTTAAAATTGCAATAGTTTTGCTTACATCACAGGCATGAAATGCTTAGAAAATGGATCTGCTTTAAAATACTGGAAACATTTTATAAATCATGATTTAATAAATAAAGCAAATAACGCAATTACAAAACACAGCCAGAGTGATAAACAAAACCAAATGTTATACGTCTTCCCAGGGGCAGATGGGATTAGTCTGACTGTCACAGGAAATGGGTTATGTTATTAGTTATAGCTAAGCACACGAGGGCTACATGCCTAAAGGAAGAAAGGCCTACGTGGAGTGTTTTCCAAGGGAAAGTGTTTCATATTTACAATACACATGAGTGAAGTTCCCATGCAGTTAGTCCATTTGCCAGGATTTGAACATGTGCCAAGCTTCTTGGTTGCTGCTGGGTTTGAGAAATTAGTTCAGTGTTCATTTAAACTGTTAGATGTGGATACTTAAAAAAAGTATTTATGAAAAATTGTTAGTTGAGTATGTGTTTTTGTTTGCAATTATATTCAAGTATACAGAGGAGTAATTTGAATATATATGTAGTCAACTTCCCATTTAACTGGTGTAAATAACTGTGGTGAATTAAATAATGGAAAAATAACTTCACATGTCATTAGAATAAAGCAAAACTGGAAAGAACAAAAAAGATATAGAAAAATACATGAGATAACAGCAGTGATAGCAGATGATGTCTGTAGATGAACTTTCCCAAAAACAAAATGTTGTAGTAAAGACTTTTTTTTCTTACACCAATTTGTTCAATGACACTGCTCAAATTCTCTTGTAAATATTGTTCCTTAATACGATGTTTAACTAGTTTCTTCCTTTCTAATGGTGTTTATTTTTCCATTATATACAAATTGATCTTTTTATTTTGAATATTGATGTAATAACTACGTGAATTTATTCTCCAAATTAAATTGCTTGAAAATACAGATGAATTTTTAATAGTAGTTTTCCATTAACTATAATATGAATTATTCCTCTGATCTATGTTTGTATCTTTGCCATGGGTTGATTTTTATTTTGAGTTAATCATGTATGTCATCCGTGGTATCACCCTAGTTGATTAGTAATTGTTATAACAAAACTGCGAATAGAATTTTATAGACTATGAAATAAACTATAATCACAGAATATCATAATTATTATATGAGAAGAAACTAAAAAAATCAAAACTTACCACTAATTAAATAACAAGAGTACAAACTATTTTATTTATAAATGGTGGCAGTAGATGTTAAAATGATACACATGACCTTCCAGTGACTAGGATTTGAAAAAAGTTATTTATTGATACAAGTTTATACTTTATTTTCTCATTCTGTTTTTACTAATTTTTCCATCTGAAAATCATGAAAGCAAACTTAAATGAATAATTTAACTTCTGAAGGATGTGGTTAGGATAAAACATAGCAAATGAAAAGTAGTCATTGATAAACTACAGGTAACTATCACAATATTATTTCTTTAAAACAAACTTTTATGCTAATAAGAATATATAGTGAAATTAACATTGCAATATCTAATAAGATATCTTCATTTCTATTTCCTTGTGACTTGAATCTTGACCATTCTTGTGTCTGCTACTTCCTAGGCCTTAAGTCATCTGTAAATAATTTGAGAGAGAGGATGTTTGGCTGATTCAGTGAAAGTGTAGATTAAATGTCATTTTCTATTTGCTTGGCTGTGATTTGAATAATAATTATTGTTAAGTTCTTACATTAGGCTGGCATAAAGCTCAAGAGTTAGAAAGGAAACATTCAGTGTGACCTTCACAGGTAGCTTGTGAGGGTTTGTCTTTGTTAGTAAGACAAAAACAATCACTATTGAGGCAAATCCATGTTAGAATTTAGGAGAGCTTATTCTCTAAAGGGTAAAAATTCATGAGAAGGTTTTTAAAATTTTTGTAACAGTGCTAAAAAAATTGGGGGGAAAATATAGAAAGAAATATGATATTTCTGTCACTTGTTACGTTTAAAATAATAATGAAAGGTTTATTATACAAGATGACATTAAATATAGCATACTTGTAATATAAAAGAACAAGTTCATAGAGTGTGCAGTGCATTTCTCAATTCAGCTGAGGTTGGCATGAAGTCATTTTCACTGCCAATTTCAGTCTCTGCAGCTCTGTTAACACTTTTTATAGTGTTATAGTCAATATTTTCTCATGCTATCTTAATGTTATCTTCAGTTGTAATGCATTCTAAACACAAATCTTCATAATTTCCCTCACTGATGTCTGAAATATTAGAAATAGCTTATGAATTGTTCTGTGGCTTCTTTTAAATAAAAACCATATTTTCTAAAGCTAAGTATGTTTTGAGAGACTGCTTCCCATGCATAGCCTCTAGCAAAGATATTAACTTGGTAATCTCCTTCAAAGTGCTCACATTTTCACAATATTCAATTTTGTCTATCCTTTTTTGAATTAAGTTTTTCTGTAATGACATTTGAAAGCTGTTATAATACCTGGGTCTAAATGCTGAATGATGGGAGTCATATTTGACCGGAAGAAATACTAATTTAATGTTTTTCAAAACGATATCAAAGGGGTGTGTGGCACAGTTTTTTTTTTTCTTTTTCAGTTCTTTGTCCCATTTCAAAAGGAAATGAGTAAAGATACTGCTTTTCATCTATGATTTCTTGTTATTATGGTAATGTAATTTCTGGACTCTTTATAAACATTGAGGTTTTCTACCTTTTCTAGTAACCAATGTCTTTGCCATCCAGTTTGCACATTAATAACACAGTAATTTGCTGTTTTAATTTCTCAAAACCAGCTGCTGTTTCTATTTTAAACATTAATCCATGCTCTGGTAAGGCTATGTAAAACTGACCAGTTTCATCTATGTTATAAATTTTGTGTAGCTTGTATCCTTATTTCATGTATAAGTCTTTGTAAAATGTCTTTTATCCAGTTTTCAGTCGAATGATGATATGCCCTTTGCTTCTGTCCATGTAGTTTCCAATAAATGATATTATGTTTCTGTTTCTTTTTTGTAAACCATCCATCAGTTGGTGCAGAATTTTCTTCTTCCATTTTAGCAAATTCTACTTACTGCTAGTCAAAAGAGCTCTAGAAAGTGAAACATTTTTAGTCTCATAGCTTAAAACCATTTTAGAAGGACTGTTTCAATGAATCTCGATTTTCCATTTCTTTTGCACTTTCTTGAGACTTTTGCATTTCTTTACTAGTTCTTTAATGAGTTTTATTTCTTTAAGTAAATTGCACTATGTTATTTGGGGAGTTTGCATTTTAAATGATGGATGGGCCTTTTCGCGGTTTTCCCTATGTGTAACTTATATATGAGCCATTTTCCCGTAGAACCAGACGGTATAGTGGTTAGGAAAGCCGGCTACGGTACCGAAGGGGCTGGGTTCGAATCCCGGAGAAGGCATTGCTGTAACTGTCCGTCTCTTCATAGGAGGCAACGGTGGCCCACCTATTAGGTGCCTCTATAATAAAGTGACCACCACTTCTGGCCTTAGTAGCGGCCAAGACGAAGTCGGATGACGGCCCGCCATTGGAATAAAAAAAAAAAGAGAGAGAGTCCTGCACGAAGGCATCCCTTGCTTTAGACAGTTGGCACTTCCAGTGCTTTGCCATAGCACCCCTTAACACTAAGCCATTCTTTCATTACTTTTAGGCATTTTCGACGTGTTACAATTCATGCACAGAGCAGATAAAGCATGTTCCTTAGAGTGATTTGTTTAAATCCAATATTCTTACTTCTAGCCAGCCGGAAGATTGCACTACCATTTCATGGTTATTATAGGCGTAATCAATGCTTTCTTTTCTTCAGCCTACAATAAACTTTCCCCTTTTCCAGTCAAAGATTGATATTGTTCGATAATGCAAGGTAGCATTTCTTGTGGTTTTCTGAGAACACCCTGCAAACTTTATGTGTATACGCACTTCCATCTCCTCTCAGCTGGTATTCGAGGAAAGGAACCACTGCTCACTGAAGAACCACCTTTTCTTTAATACTGGGAAACACTAACTCATTTACAATCAAAGAACTGGTTTCCAATGCCTCTAAAGGTCATGTTTTTATTAACCATAAGATAACGGAATTCTGTCGCTCGCATCTCTAATCCCGACGAAGAGATTTATAAACAGTGTCTGACAGGGACTAGGGAAGGGGTACCCAGCAGGCTCAGGGGTCTTGGCTCTCGCTACATTGGCGGAATTTTCTGCGAGCCCCCCCCTTTTTTTTTAAGCGGTGCACAACTGAAAGATGTATGAATGAACCACAAACAATATTTATCAATCGGGTAAACAGTTTATTCTGGATCTGAAAAATCAGTCTTTTGCCAGTTCGAGCTTTCTAAGCGGCGGGGATGAGTTTAATAAACGGCGGTTTTTCTTTTGATTAGTATATATTTGTTTTGGTTCTTGAAAATTTGAACTCAATAAGCGGCTGAGTTATTAAGCAGCGAGTTTCATAAAAGGCGAGTACTGTATCCCTAGCAGCTCTAGCCCAAAATAATATGAGTACCCCACTCAGTCATATAGCGGGTTACATTATCTTTATTATTAGTTCTCTTTCTGATATTCAGAGAATTAGTGCGGTGTCTGATATTCAGAAAAATAGCAAATCTGCATAATGTTGTTAATCAAGAACAGTCGCCACTGTTTGAATTTGTATTTTTAACGGGTAAAAGTGACGTCTTTTGTTCATTGACGATGGCAAAACATTTCTGGCCCACTTGGACAAGTGTATGTTTAGTGTTTTGGAATGTTTGGCAAAGTGCTGTGTATGTATTTAAAGCATTAACATAGGACTGTGTATTACGTAAAAGTATGTATTTGCATTTAAATTTGTGCTGTGATGTGCATTAGCACGTTGTGTGATAGTATCTGGGAGTTGCAAAGCAGCATGTAAAAAGTATTTGCTGCGTTAATATAGCAGTTGTTAAAAATAAAATAAAAATGAACGTTCGGAAGATTCGAATTTGTGTTTTATTGAAATTTTGTGTTTTGTTTTGTCGTTAACATAATTTTTATTCTATGTTTTGTGTCAGTTTCATTCATTTTAAATAATGCCCGCTGTTTCTTCAAAGATATTTCATGTTTTTGCTTGGAAATGTTACTAGACGTGTTTGTTTAGATAAATATTAACCCATTATTATATTGTTAAAGATTTCGAAGTATTATTTTAATCTTTAATGAAAAAAGGAGATATCTGAGCTTATAAATGTTGATGTAAAATGTTATGTTTTTAAAAGAGTTCTGTCTGCTTTTGATTAGCTTCTGCGGACCCAGTCACTTGTTGCTTCATAGGTCATATTTAGCATAGATGTCGAATCTCATGTTATGCGACGTTTTTCCTTTCTGTAAACATACATTAAAAGTATTGTGACTTATATGATGGCGCTGAGTACTAACGCTGTTAACTGGTAAACTGGGTTCAGGCTGACGAGCAGCCGAGCTTAGTCGCTGAACGCTGCTAATTCAGCCCGGGTTCAAATCCCTTTTAACGGGCTGACTGCATGAGAGCTTTTTGGGTTTAACTTAATGTATAACGTAAATACGAACCAGTTTCCTTAAAAAAGATCTCCACGAAGGCACCTCATCTCTTCAGCAGGTAGCCTTCGTATGTCTTACCATAATCTAAGCAATATGAGCATATTTTTCTACTTTGGATACTATGATGAAAGATATGCTGAAGCAAATATGTCAAGAATTTTTATTGTCGTCCTGAGTCTAATCGGATAAGAAAAGGAAGTCACATTTAACACTTGTAGGTGAAATTTCGACACAGGTTACGTTTCATTAAATGCGTTCTTAGCCACTTTGAATTTGCAGATGCAGAAAATAAAATCGTTTGAGATGGGGTCACTTATTTTGAATTATTTTGTGCATTAGCACTCAGTGAATCGCTGTCTTAATAGAAACGCGATAAAATGTGATAATTAAACATATACGCAGTGGATTTTAGCGATATGCGCAGCTTAGCTAGTTTCGGAAACGAAGTGTGTAATTTATTGAAAACCGAATGTAGGATAGATGTTCATATCATAAAAAGTTAAACTTTCTGTGCTAAGCCCAATTAAATGAGGCACAACGTTATCTCAGTGCGTCCTTTCCTTCGCTTTATTAGACAAAATCAGGTTTATGAAGAAAAGTTGATATGGGGTCTCCAAAACCGAAGATCCTACGCTGGGATCTTATAGATTAGATCTGTATTGTAATCAGACCCTAGTAATATAGCTCAGCCAAGATTGATTTTTCTGCATTCAAAATTGAGTGTAGTATGTCACTCAAAGACAATCGATTTACAATTTTCCGTAAATTACGTTTCTAATTTGATTATTTTATAATGTTAACTTTTCTTACAGTTTGTGATTTGAACTGCATTTACTGTCTTGGTATTGTATTACTCAATATCAGAAGAATGACAAGGCTAATCCAGCGAAGAGATGTTTATATTCCACGTATTGTGATTCGTATCCTTTGTTTCTAACTTGATGTAAATAAGGTTGGGCTGGCTACGAACAGAGAGGGAGTTGTTATTAAATACACAATAACTATCAGCAGAGAAAGTTTAATTTTGTACTTCTTCCCCGAACTTGAATACGTAATTTGAACTTGACTCAGCTAGTGATTCACATGATGACTACCTTTTATTTTTAGCATTCGAGACTTCGTGTCACAAAAATCAAAAAATGTTTTTTTTTTTTTTTAAAGACCTACTTTCCCCTTCTTTTAGGCTGTAAAAGCTAATATAAAGGGATTCCGTGAATTTACAGTGTAGGGCGTAGAAATGAGGAAAACGTGAGGTAGGAGTTGAAATCAACTTGGACAAAAATCAACCGATCCTGAAGTCTCTCTCTAGTTGCCAGAAATAAACTTTCTGAAAGCGAGGGAGATGGATTAATGCTCAGTTGCATTTGGCATACGTTTGCGGGAACTCAGCATGAATATGTCTGATAGACGAATGGTACAAAAGTTCTCGTTGTTTTATGTTATGTATGTTCAGTGAATTTTTATTTTCTACATATACTTTAATTTTTTAATTGCGGCATAAATTCAGTCAGCGGACGTTATACTGTAGCGCTTCTTAAATTTTTTCATTCATGATTCCTTTTATCATCGGGAATTTTTCGCGAAACCAGGTATTAAATATAAAATAAGGATACAAAAATAAATATTTTCCTATAAATAATTTATTTCTTCGTAACATACATACCTACATTTCAACATGCATATGAAGAGAAGTAATTTTAGGATTTGTTTAAATATACAAAAATTAATGAATGAAAATCACGTTTTAGTAAGACGGGTACGCCTTTTTTTTTTTTTTTTTTTTTCT
>KK115601.1:31797-56362 GCA_000611955.2 Stegodyphus mimosarum
AGAGGGTTTTAAAAAGATTGTTTAGTCCCATTTCAGTCGGTGTGAGATCAGCTGAAAAAAAGTGGTTTTACATCTGTCGAAACTACGTGTTTCGGCTGAAATGATACTATTTTAAACTGATCTGACATCGACTAAAATGGGATATCACTTATAAAAGCACCTAAATTTCATTCACTTCGAAATGTGACATCTCTTATAAAAGCACCTAAATTTCATTCACTTCGAAATGGGACATCACTTATAAAAGCACCTAAATTTCATTCACTTCGAAATTGGAATGAGACTGAGCCAGATAAGCCTTTGAATGCGTTGCTTAATTTAAATAATAGAGCATGAAGACTTAAGGTATCTTTCTGTATTTTAGGCGTCCCAGAATCTTGTAAAAATTCCATACGAAAAATGCGTAATTCAGTTTACATATCATGGCCGGTAAAGTTTCCTGATGTTTGATTTTATTGGATAAACTAGACTGTAGCACCTTTCTCATTACTGTGATAGGAAATATCCAGAATATTCCTTAAATATTCTAAAACACGAGATTTTGATTCTTTCTTCAATTTGTTTCATTATTACATCCCCTTCAGAGTATTCCCTTGAGAATTTTCTTTCATCGGATAAGTAGCCGCACAACGGTGACCACGAAGCGGCAGTTTTAAACGTAAAAATGAGATGTCACACGGTGCCATATCAAGTGAACACAGAGCGCGCAGAGTCGTTTTTATTGACTATTTATTGAACTTTTAATCACAGTTTCACAAAAAATGAGCATCGTGAACCGATGCATTATTGTGTTGCAAATTCCATGAGTTATAGCTGTTCAGTCATTTCCTTTTCTATGTATTGCTTCACGCAAACATCATAGAACGTCGTCCGTCGTATCGTGAAAAACGGCGGCACCTAAAACTCCAACTTTTTAAATACACGTAGTCCTACACCCAAATATGCGCACCTCAAAGTTCAATTTTTTTTTTTCGAACTTAGTAAAACTCACTTTCGGCTCTTTAAAAGGAGTGTATTGCCATTTGCCGAAGCGTAAGATAATTGTATTTAAATTTGGTCAGAAAACTAGCGATTTGGAAGAAATCTTGCTACTGCGAAAGCATAAGATACTCATCTTTCATACTTGAATCAAGGAACCTAGCGATTTAATAGAAATGTGTTATCTATTCTTCGGGGGGGGGAATCTGAAAGCTTTCAGATTTTATATTACGCCTAAAGGGATGTTTTCTCATTTACACACACGTATGCGTTTCGAGAACATTTGGGCTAAAAATATTTAAAGAGAGCATATCTTTTGAATTTTCGATAGACGTCCCGAGCGCTGGAATATATATATATATATATATATATATATTTTCCATACGGTGCTGCTTGTGCTCGCTTTGAAATCGTTTAGTTTTTTGAATCAAAAATTTGTTAAGCTTTTGCAAAATGTGAAACAGACAATAAAACAAATTCCAAATTCGGGCTTCCAGGTGCCTATATTCGGGTGGAGCACTGTGTTATTCAAAAGTTGATGGCTCTGGGTACCTTTGATTTTTCATAATGCGAGAAACATACATACCTTCGTACTTTCAGAAAGCCTTCCTGATTGATGCAGTTGGTAGCGATGCTATTATCTTTGGGATTGAATGTTTGTATGTGTATAGTATCTATGTGGTATGGGGGCATTTAAAATGCTATCGGGACGAATGTCCTCTCGAGAAGTTTCGTAGCAGTTGAATAGATGTGGGAGGTTATCATATCCATCTCCCAGGGTATTTTCGTCAAAATTGGTACGGAAGTTACATGTTCTTGCGGGTGGAAAATCGGTCATTCCCTGTGGTGCATCTTGGCAATGTTCTGGGTGATAAGAATGGCTAAATAGCTGATGTGCAGGGCATTCTCACCAATTGTATGGAGCTGCAGTGTCCGGCGATTCGAAACATCAACAACAACTAGAACATTGTAGGAAATAATTTTTCTTTTCTGCTATGCTGTCTTATAGAAGGGCTGTTTCCTAATTTTAATAAAAATGATAAAATGTAGAGTTTGTCGTTTTTATTTTGGAATTTATGTATACAATTTAAAATTGTACATGCAGTGAAATGCAGTATTTTCTTATTGCATCGTTAATCTCGAACATAATTTTTTGCCTCAAATGGTCAATATCTTAACAATAAGATCGTGCAATATTAAGTCTTGCTAAAAGTCATAGATAAGTTCTGCAATTTTTGGCTCGTTTAATGTAAAAACTGGATTTTGCATTGTATCATTATAAACGGCATATCACTTTTCAAATTTTTACCACCAAATATTATCGCCTTGCATTATTTTTAAATAATGAAGATCTGCATAAATGTATGCATGTTTCTCGCATTGTGAAAAAACTACGTTACTTAGAGCCATCGAATTTCGAATAACGTAGTTCTGCACCGAACATGGACATCTGAAAGTCCGAATTTTAACTTTCGTATTTACTTTATAATCTGTTTCATATTCTGTCTATCCCACCAGTGGCCGAGCGGTAAAGTTGCTGAATACTGGTAGTTCGGTTCGGGATTCGAATCCCGGCAAACGGGCTAGTTGCATGGGCGGCTTCGTAGTTTTCCTCATGTGTAACGTGTATACGAGTCAATTTCCCTTAGAAACACCTCCACGAAGGCATTCTTTCCATTAGGCAGATAGCCCTCGAGTGCTTTGCGATAGTTAAATAAAGCAAACCATATTTTGTAAAAATAACTTTAACTTAATTTTTGCTTTAACAGTTTCAACGATATAAAAGTGAGCAGTGGCAAGAGTGTACGAAATAAGTCATTTTTATCTCCAGCGCACTAGTCTGTCTATCGAAAATTCTAAAGATATGCTGTTTTTAAATATTTTGGGATTTTCCTGCGGAATTGAATTTTATGTGGCTTATGTGCGAAGAACGTGATATTTAATGAATAATGTTAGCACGCAAAACGTCAAAAATAAAAAAAGGTTTTTTTTTTTTTTTTTTTTTTTAAAAGGTTTTTTTTTTTTTTTTTTCTTCTTTTGCAAGCCATTTTACTAAGGAAACTTAAACTGATATTATGAAAGACTGAAAATATATAAAAAAATAGATCTAAATAGATGATAGACTGAAAAAAGTTAGAAAAATGTATGCTGACATTTAACACTCTATCTGGAATTCTAAACATATGTTGCTTTTAAAATTCTTCTAATTTTGCTGTTGAATTGTGTATGGCGTAAGTGCGAAGAAAATGATGCTTAATAATAAAGCTAAAAAGAAAATAAAAAAAATGAGTTAATAGGAGTGAGTGCTGCAGCAAACTCATAGGCTGCGAGTTCAGCGAAAGCATTTTTTAGCCCAGAAGGGCTATCTGTCTCGAAACGGCATTTTTCGTCGGCATCACTTTTCAGATTGTTACCACCAAATATTATCGCCCTGCATTATATTTAAAGAAGCTAAATAATGAAGAATCTACGTGAATGTATGTTTCTTGCATTGTAAATAAACAACAGACCTAGAATCATCAAATTTTGAATAGCATAGTCCTCCACCCGAACATGGGCACCTGGAAGCTCGAATTTGGAATTTGCCTTATTGTCTGTTTCAGATTTTGTAAAACTTTAACGAATTTTTGATTAAAAATCTCAATTTCAAAGCGAGCAGTGGCAACATTATAAAACGCTTTTATCCCCAGCGCTCGAGACTTTCTATTGGAAATTCTATCGATATGCTGTTTTTAAACATTTTTATCCCAAAGTGGCGTTAGCCCAAATGCTCTCGAAGCGTTATGTGTCTGCAAATAAAATAAACGCCCGTCTGGGCGTAATATAGAATATGAAAAAGCTTTCGGATATTTTTTTTGCACTTTCATGCTTTTTTTTTTAGTTTTTTTTATTCTTTCCCCAAATAATTTGAAGAAGTGTTTATTGTTTTGATTAAGTGAATTTTATGGTCTTGCAGTATAAAAAGTATTGGCATCGTCGGGAAATACGTATTGCAAACCTAAAAGAATGCAAACGATCCAGTGAAATAAATGAGCAGTTGCATCTTAAAAAAATATTAAGTATGTGCTTTATTAAGCAAACACATATCTCCACATGGTGTTAACTAATGATGAAACGTTATAATAGGAATTTTTTTCGTACTTTTTGGCATTGCTGCTTTTAATAGCTGATTTAAAAACTTATTTTATGTTCTGCAGATTGAATTCTTTGAAGATTCTTTCTTAAACTAGTAAGCTAATCGTAACTTCTTAGTATAGTTTTAGACATTAAAGTGGTCTCAGGTTATGAAGGTCAAATTTGCAGTTTAATGAAATTTTATGACAAAATTTAAATATTTTCAAAACTTCTTGAAATTTTAGGGGTAAACTCATCGAAGTGTTAGTTTATAACCTGAAATTTTCCTTATTACACTATTTCTTTCTTTCTCTTTTTTTTTTTTTTTTAATTTAAAGCAACGGCGCAACAATGTGACCCTTTATCATCATGACATTTCATATTTAAATTCAGAGTTTGCCCGTTGGGTGACTTTTCATGCTGACAGAAAATGACTTTTCTACTTTTATCAGAGGTTCCGGTGATGATTCATGCTATTGCATCCTTGTGGTTTCCGAGTCTGAAAGGAAGGAGCTGAAGAAAGTCTTAACGCATTTTATAGGCGATAACGACCGCTAATGCTTTCAGAAATACTTGGCCTAATTTAGGAAAATTGTTTGCTTTGTGTTTTAAAAAAAAATTAAAGAAACCTTTCTTTAATTTTTTTTTATTCGTTAACTACTGATGTCCTTGATTTACCCTCTTTTCTTCTTATTTTAATATCTGATAGATTCTGGAGGACATATATATTCACGAAGTTTAATGGCGGGAAAAGTTTTTCTCAGAAAAAATTTTTTGATTTCAAGGTGTTTATTGGATCTTGAATTAGAGCTTTTCATCACAGTTATAGTTTCCTCTCAAGCATTTTTAGCCGATTTTGCTGATGTTCTAAAGAACATTCAACTTATTTCTGATTCTGCCAGAGTTAGAAAATTTGAAAGATTGGCAAGTGAGGCGGCAAAGAGAAGGGAATGACGTATTATTTAATAAGCTTCTTCTTTTGATGCTTATGGCTTGAATTTTCAAACAGTTACAATAATTCTCAAATTAAATTATTCTTAAACAAAGTATAATGTAAGGGAAAAAGAAAAGCAGGGTAAATATAGGTGTGTATTGTTTCTGAATTAATTAAGATTTTTGTTTATTTTAGAATGTTATAGTTTTTGTGATGGCCAACTTCTATGTGTATGAGATACAGTTTAAAATGCGTGTTGCCACCTTGAGCCGTACATCCTTTTTTCAAAATTTCAGTTATTATCTGGAATATTATTTAAGTTCTTGGTTACACTCACTGTAAATTATCTTTGTAAGTGGTTAAACTGTTCGATTAATGTAGAGAACGAATTTCTTCTGTAAGATCACATAGTGAAAAAATTCTGAACATCACATTAATTACGTATTTCAGTAAAATGTCAACTTTTTAAGCTTAAAATGTAATACAGATCAATTCAAATTTGGATTTACTATATTATGGTAGAACATACTAGGGCTTTGTATTAAAAAAACGCATGTAACTTATTTCAAATAAAGTATGTTTAATGTACAACATACAGTTTACTTGAAGAAAAACTAACTTTGTGTAATATGAAGAAGATTTCACAAATATATAACATCTTTAAAATATCCTATACAAAAGAATGCCTGTATGAAGGAATTTCTAAGGGAAACTAGATCGTAAACATGTCACACACGGGGGAAACGCCCTTCAGCCAGCCTGTTTTATTGTAGTATAGGATAATAAAATTATTAGGGGTTTCATGCGAAGGAAGAAAGTAACCACTTCTATTTTAATGATAGTCTTATTTACAGCATGTCCTTCAAATATCCTGAGATGATCAAAACTAAGAAAATACGTACCATCATGAATTGTGGTCTGGTACTTGCTAGGCGTTCAAACCGACTCTCTTTCCAAACCAAACCGACCCATCATGAATTCCGATGTCAATAATAAGCAGATTATTATAGTTCTATGCTCCTTATGAAGGACTGATCGCTATGTCTAAATTAATATTTTAATTAATTTTAAAGAATTAAATTCAATGAATTAAATTTACTTTCATCAGTTGAAGACTTTTGTACTGGTCTGTTGTAATAAGCAGCTACTATAGCGAGCTCGATTATGTTATAAATTTTTGCTAACGTTATCGTTTGTTGCAGACCGCATGTGTCACCATTTGGCCATCTCAAACATAGAATTTCGATGTTTTAATTTCATTAATTGTCTGAGATCGTAAAGTTGTCAGATTGAATGTTTTTCTCTTTTTCGACTTATGTATGGAAAATACGGCAAGATATCCCTAATTTTTGTTATCACGAGAAAGGTACAAAGGAAGATATTTGAGTCGTGTATATTTTTTTCGCCCCAAAACTGCATAAATTATTCTTCGGCTAGAATTTAATTATGAATAATCATGTTTTGAAAGATCATTCAACTTAATGGAAGACCATCTCTTCAGGAGAAATGGCAGCTGGCGTTTGATATATAGGAATATTACTTTTGTCAGAACTCATTGTCTATCTGAATGCTCGCTTGGCCATCCAGACCAATAACCGAACATCACGTGTTTCGTCTCAGAAACGGTATGAATGTGTAGATGTTCCTTACTGAGGTTTGACTCCTGCAAAGAAAAGCAATCAATGGTTTGTTTAATTTATTACTTATTCCATGCACGCACTGTTGGAGTCAGGGTTGGCTGGCGAAGCTTGCGGTCAGCGTATCGAAGGAGAAAGCAAGCCGGATAAAGTAATAATAATAAACTTAAGAAGTGGGATTTGACGGGTTTAATTATGCATCAAAATGGACTCGTTACTGAGTGGCGTTTCGGAGGCACGAACTGCAAAAATAATCGTGTTCGTTTCTTGGCTGCTGACGATGGGCTGATAAAGCTGTTTTCACGCTTTTAGAGGAATGAACCCATGTGTGGTCGCTGCTGTCTGTATGCGAGAAATCTTGTCAATCGTATATGTTTTAACTTCGTCTAGTATTAGTTGTTTTATTAAATTGAGAAAGAAATGTCAAGAGGCTTTTTTTTTGGGGGGGGGGAATAAAATGAATGCCTTAATATTGTCCGGTCACACAATTACAGAGAACTTCTGTGTTATAACACTGCTCTATATATACCTTGGTTTTTCATATTAAGGGTGAATTGCTTAAAACTGCATGATCCCGGAATGAGGCGTCAAGCTATCGTTAAAAGAAGTATAAAGTAAATGCTAAAGGAAGACAAAATAATCATACAAAAAATGTCTGAAAAAAATCAAGAACGAAGAGGAAGAATAAGACTACGTAGGGTAACAGCTACCGAAAGAACATCGTTGGAGCTGTAGGTGTGTTGATAAACTAGATAAAAAAAAGGAGTGCACTTCAAACCGTGTAGTTAGTTATCCGTTACCAAGTGTTTAATTTTCCGGAAAATTTTTGTATTTTTTTAAAAATTATGTAAAACATACATAAGGCACAATGTAATTTTTATTTACATTGCGTTTTGTGTACTATCTGTTATATTTTTCATTTTTCTGTTTTAATCATTGCATAGATACTTGCATAATTTGTTGTCTAAAAAACGGTTTTAGAAGTTTACTTTTAAATACGCAGTTCTTTTCATTCTGTGTAAAATATTTTTTCATTACGACGCTGTTTATTGTCAGTGCATCATTGGAGGCCTTTTAATGTGGATTTGCAAATATGGTACAACAAACTGCATTGTAGCGAAAGAGAACTATATGTCATGTATCTTTATTGCATTTTTACATTTTATAATCGGCAAACTTTTGTAAAAAAACTAAAACATATGTATAGTAATTTGTTAGTTAATTACACTGTAATCCAATTTTTGTGTGCTTTCCGTAACCTGGAATTTAAAGCTCTACTTCATGACGGAGAAAGGGAAGAAGCATCTTGTTTATACGAGTGATTCTAGCACGGCGTCTTTTTCAAGGGGTTATGTGGTCAGCTGATAGCTGCGATATCTTTTGAACACCGTGAATAATGTAATTAGACCTAGTTTCTTTTATAAAATTCCTCTCCAAAAGCACCCCTTTAGTTAGGAAATTAGCTCTCACGTGGTTTGCTTTCATCAATTAATTTATTAATACTGACACTTTCGGAAACTTAATGGGTTGCAGGGAAAATTGTGGTTGCTCAGGAGCGTACCATATGGGTTATATAAAATCAGAAGTCATATATTGCGAACATTTAGCACTCTTCTCATTGTTGAATTTCTGCTAGTATTCAAGATGATTTCTGATTCCGTCTTTAGAAACCGAAGCTGACTCAGAAGCGAGTTAAGTCTGTGACGAAGGTTTACGCTTCAAGAATTGCAGCTCAGCGACAAGAAAATGAGGCTGCCTGTTAGTAGAAGGCCTGCGGTATGTAGCGAATTAAGAGTATAATAATAATTGTATAACGTGCTCCGTCTCTAAGACACTACACGAACTGGCTCAGCTGAGAAACCCCCATATCAGGCAAGGGGTGGGTCGCCAGCCATAGTTCCCCAAGAGGGTAAATGTTCGCTAATCATGCTACCACCCCGGCCTCCGAGGTGGCACAAAATTTTCTCTATAGCTGTTCGCGGTGTCACCACTCCCGGTTTTCAGGTTTCAGAGTGGCGCGGAACATGCGCGCTTGGAGATTTGCCCGTTAGAGATGTTACCTGCCAATACTACGCAGAATGTCCGAAGGCTATGCACCTGGTCTAACACCACCTTACCCTGTGGGCCACTCGAATAAACGACGACGGTTTTACCCGCGAACACCCACAGGTCATGGGATATCGCCAAGCTCAATGATTTTGTACCTCCGTGGTGGAGCGTGGCTTTCGAGAAAGGCCACGGGTCAAGACTGCCTAGCTACAGATCCCACTCAGTAGCTTCACAGAGTTATCTGCGTAAACCCCCCGGGGGGGGAATTAAGAGTATAGTAAACCTTTGCCGAACGCGGGGGTTGCGTCATTAATATATTGCGCCTACGGCAAAATCGCTTTCCGCAAAGTTAACTTTTTATGCAGAAAACTGGTTAGGTGTAGCTATGAAAGTATGTTTAATTTATGCTAACCTAAATATTATTGTTATTAAAAGGGAAAAATGAAACAAATATTATTTGAAAGAAGTTCTATTGCCTCTTAAAAAGTAGTAAAATTACTTTTTAAAAAGCCGGTGATTTTTGTTTGGGACTGTGGCTAACTCAAATCATTAAACGTCTTGCGGTAAGGAGTGTTTTAATACCTTTTATAAAGTGTCCTTTTCCTTTTTCATTTGGGTCAATATACATTACAAAATCAGAGAGGTCTTGGGCCCTTTTTCAACAATTCGTTTAACTTGCACGTTAAAGGCTCATTATCTTCACTATCATGGCTTTCACTGTCAGATGGTGTTTTAAGATCATCCAATTGTTCATTTGTTATTTCAAGATCGTCATTTCGACTAATTCTTTAATTTCTCCTACCATATCTGAAAATCCCTCCCTGCCTGTTGCTTTTGTAATTTGTACGATTTCCTTGGCTTCATTTTAAATCGATAGACATCCTTTAAAATTTTTGACAACTTCTGGCGAGCACTGATGTTCGCAAGCATTCATTGCTGATGAATTCCTTTGTTCCCATGTGAGTTTAATCATTTGCATGCAGTGTCTTATGTTGAATTGCTTCTAGAATGCCGTTAGTGTGTCGAGTTTTCCTTCGTCTATTGCTTTATTTGCAGAAATGTAAACATGCGTGACATAATCGGCTTTGAATGTTTTTATGATTTCGTGATCCATTGGTTGGATTAAGGAAGTGTGGTTCGGGGGGAAAATATAAAAAACCTCTACATTTGGATGCAATGTTATGAGAAGTTCAGAACCGTATCATGGAGCATTATCGAGAATTAGGAGAAATTTATGGCTCAGTTTTTGCTTTTTTAAGAAATATTCGACTTCTTTAATGAATGAGTTTTCAAACCAGTCATTAAAGAGGACCATCGCAAGGCGGCCGACGCTCTGCAACGCACTGCGTATAGTTGAAATTCTTGCGTTGCGTAAATTAAATAGAGATAATTAAGAAAACTTGTATACGTGAAATCGCGTTCCATAAGACCGCATTCGGCAAGGGTTTACTGTACATCCTTTCTGCTTTAATTGCAGTAATTTAAGCCAATGAGATAAAAGTTACAACAATAACAACAGTGGTCTCAAACTGATATTGCATAGGATTGCATAGCCGCATGCACGATCTGAAAACAGCTGATTGACTGGAATATTTGTTTAAAGTATGAGAATGAATGTATATATATATGAATATTATCATCGTAACCTTTGAACTGTATTTGCTACTATGTTTTTCTCTGTATTTGCTTTTTATTTCTCAAGTTTGTATATTTCTCATTCTCTCCCTAACTAAAATTACCAGAATCTTTTCTTTTAATTAAGTTTTCTTCTCTATTTTCTTTAGGTGACAAATTACTAACTAAATATTCATCAATATATATATATATATGAACAATAATAATAGGAAAGCAAACAGAAAAATTCAAATTTATGTTAATTTTATAGTTTTACTCTTTTTTGGGGCGGGAGGGGGAAGCTGGTTTCTGAAAAAGATTTTTGTTGGTTACACTTTGTAATTCAAATGTATTGACAGCTAAATGTTAAATTTTCAGATATTTTAAATATTCTAATATGTTGCATAATCCGCTGATTAATTTACTTTTAACTATGCTAAACTTCACTGTGAAAATATCGCCCATCGACAGATATAATGCAAGATTTCCGAAAATTAGAAAAAAATCATATCTACGAAACGCAATAAAATGCAGCGAGCTGCTTTGTACTTTGCGTGTATCTTACGTCTAGAGTAAGAAGATACTAGATTGATTTCTTAATACCCTATTTTAGAAATATAATAGATATATATATATATGTAATAGAATAATTGCTTTCCTGAAATCGCAGAGAAGGTTTTTCGACTCGGCGAATTAGAATTCACCAACTGATGCACAGAGAACCAAGACAACGAACCTTCTGCATACCGAAAATACGACTAACGTATCCATTTGGAGCAAGAAAGCCCATATACAAATGCATATATTGCGGTTGAATAATGCATGATGTTGTTGCGTGCTTACGGGTTCGTAATAGATTGAATGCACAAGTCCGATAAAAAAAAGTTAATAAAATTAATTTTTATCACAAGAAATAGAACAAAGCTGGAATTTTCCTCAGAGATATTCGTACAATATCACAATATAACGCAATATAATCAGTAGCTATACTTTAAACTACTAAAAACGTTAAACAGAACGCAAAGCACAGAGAAAGCTAATTCGATCAACGTAAACAACAATAGCTCACTAAAACAATTGAGCTCGGTATCGGTATCGTTAATTGGATACAACGGCATTTAGCAGGCTAACCTGCTTTTACCGGATAGCGTTGGATTTAAGTGCCCTATGGCTCTGGAGTAAAACATCACAGCGCTAAGCGCTCGGCCATTAAGGCGAACTCAGTCAGGTACTTCACGTACATATCAGTGATGAGAGTCTGGAAAGCCGTCGAGCTGGTAATGAAACACATGCTTTGCAAAACGTTCAAGTCCCAAATATGGAGGCAAAGTCCAAGCGTAAGTATAAAATAGTAAAATGAAGAATAAGTATAATAGGTTAAATATGAAGCACAAATTGCACAAACACTGAATCTTGATTATATAGTTGAATAAATAGTAACACAAAGTTCATCTTTGTCAAAATAAGTTACGCAAAGTTCATATTTACAATATTACAAAACATTCACTGAAATTATCACCATTTGCTATTATGGAAGATTGAGCGTGGCCTTTTTGCTGCAATTTCTAATCTAGGATCATAGTTGATGAGATCTTTAATATGTTGATATTTAGAATTTTCAATTCTTGTATAGAAATTGTGGCTGGTAGAAAGAATTTGGTCAGCTATTGGTTTTACTTTGAGCTCTTGGTGGATTTGCAAATTTCTTATGAACCAGGGTGCATTGATTATTTCTCTAAGTATCTTATTTTGAAAAATTTGTAACTTTTTTCTGTGTGTCTTGCAAACAGTTGCCCAAATGGGTATTGCATAAAGCAGAATTGGCCGAATTAGTGAAATGTAAATTCTTTTCTTAAGATGAACATGCAATTTTGCATTTCTTTCTATGAGTGGTTTAAGTGCAATTTTAGCAGCTATGGCTTTTCTTAGAGCATTTTCTGTTTGTTCCTTGAACAGAAGTTGGGAGTCCAGATGAATTCCAAGATATTTAGTGGAAGTAACAACAGTGATGGGTTGATCATTAATCTTTATGTTGATTTCAACAGGAGTGTATTTCTTGTACCTTCTAAAAAGCAAGATATGACTTTTGGTGGGATTTATTTTAAGCTTCCAAATTTTGCAAAAATGGGCTATTATATTAACAGAGGTTTCCAGTTTGCTAATAGCAAGTTGTGGCTGTAGAGACTTGGTTAAAATTGCAGTGTCATCTGCATATAAGAAAATATTGGCATTTAATGGATGTGGCATATCATTAATGAATATTGCAAAGTAGTAAGGTGCCAGTGCACTGCCTTGAGGCACTCCACTTTTAATTCTTTTCCTGGATGAAAGAGTATGGTTGATTTTAATCTGAAAAGTTCTATTTTTCAAGTAGCTGCGTGTAAGCTTGATAAAATTAATGGGTAGTCGAGCAAGGTGTAGCTTAAAGAGTAAACCCTCATGCCACACCTTATCGAACGCCTTTTCTAAATCCAGAAAGCAACCTGCAACAGCTGATTTTTTAGAAAATGCTTCTGCTATAAATTCTGTAATATTTAGAAGTTGATGCTGGGTGCTATGGCCTGGCCTGAAACCATGTTGTTCTTTCATAATTGTTTGCTTATCTTCTAGATGTTTAATCAATCTATTTTGAAGTATGCGTTCAAAAATTTTTCCCATGCTTGATAATAAGCTAATTGGACGGTAAGAGTTGATATTTTTGGGGTTCTTTCCTGGCTTGAGTAGTGTAATGATGTGAGCATGCTTCCATGGTTGCGGAAAATAATTTAAGCGTAGACAGGCATTTATTATATTTGTGATTAAAACTATGTAGTTTTTTGGCAGTGCTTTTAGTAGCTTGTTCGAAATTCTGTCATAGCCAGGGGCTTTCCTAGGTTTAAGCTTTTTTATGATTTCATCGATTTCTCCTGGAGAAGTAGGGGTGATATGGGAAGTGCCAATTTGGTCGTCCAGATGAATAATGAAATCTGTAACTTCTTTTTCTGTCTCTTCATCATGTGTGTCATAAGTTGTGAAAGTAGATTCCAAATGAGAGGCAAGTGCTTCTGCCATGTCTACTTCTGAATATGCCATTCCATTTGGGGTTTCAATGGGGCCAATGTGCTTTGGCGATGAGTTTCTGAGTGCTTTAGCAATTTTCCAGGTGTTGTTTGGATCAAATTCTAAACTATCAAGGTAGTTATCCCATCTTTCTGTGCGATAGTCCATTAGCAATTGATTAAGATGTCTGATTTTTCTATTAAGGAGGGTCTTTATTGCAGGATTTCCAGTTCTTCTCCACTGCTTTGCTGTTCTATTTTTATCTTTAATTTTCTCAATAATATGATTTGGAAGTGCTGTGGAGGTTTCTTCTATGATTTTAACTGATTTATCAAGTGCAGCATGTATGCGGCTGTTAATTTTGGTAATCTGTGTCTCTATATCAACAATATCGGCAAGATCCGGGTGCGCAGGTAGTTTTTCCAAGTGATGGTTGAATTTTTCCCAGTTAATAGTGGTTTTAAGTGTTTGCTCTCTTTCAAATCCAAAAATTGTGAAAAGTACAGGAAGATGGTCGGATGTTAACTGCTGTTTAACTTCTAAATATGGAATTTGAGTGAAATTTTTCGTAATTACTATGTCAAGAATTTCTGAGCTGCCAGTGTAGTGATATCTTGTGGGTTCCCTTGGTCCATGAATTTTGATGTCATTTATGAGAGAGAAATTGTACAGAGTGTTTCCATTACTATTACTTCTTCTGGAGTGCCAGGAGGGATGTTTCGAGTTAAAATCACCAGCCACAATTGTGGGAAGATTGTGATTCATAAGATTCTGAATATCCGAGTCTGTAATAGTATTCTGAGGCTGACTGTATGCCGAAATGAAGATATAAGGATCATTCGTTCTTGAATGTACTATGATAGCTGTGTTTTCAATAGAGGTGGGTGTCGTAATTTCATACGCTGTTGATTGTAGGTAGTTTCTTACTAGGATGAGTGTGCCGCCACCGCGGTTATTCTGTCTGTCCGTGCGGAAGGTTTTATACCCATGAATTTTAAACTTGTCACATTTTCTAAGATGCGTTTCGTTAACGAGAAATAAGTCTATGTTGTTATGCATAAGAAAATCTTGAATTTCAGTCTTCTTGTTATTGAGTCCATTCGCGTTAAAAAACGCAATATTCAGACTGCTTGGAGCAGTAGTGTGAAAATGATGTTGCATTCTTGGGAGCCTAGAATTCATAGTCTAGGTTAGATAATATGTCAACGGCTTCAACGCCAACTTGGATTTTATCCATGAGCGTTTTGGCTTTAAAAAATTTTTGAAATAATTCTTTAATAATGTTGAATGTGTCTTTTAGCCATTGGGCAAATCCTGGTTTGTTATTGGTTTCTTCTTTGGTGGCAACTTCGTTGCTATTGGCTGAGGGCTGATCCTCCCTATTATTATTTTTTGGCATTTGCTTAGCAGGCAGCGGTGGAAAATTTTTTAAGTCCAGAGATGGAGCGTAGGTGTTGGTTTTTTGTGGATTTTCTAGTTGTGCTTTTTTGGCGACAAATTTCTTTTGGATATTATTTGGGTGCATTGCACATCCGCGATATGAACTAATGTGGGGACCCCCACAGAGACAGCATTTACCTGGTAAACTTCTGTCTTTAGTGCACAAATGCGTGCTGTGAAATTCTCCACATTTTAGGCAGCGAGCCTTGTGGCGACAGTGATTCGTACTATGGCCATATCTCTGGCAACGGTGACATTGTTTGGGGCCAGGGGTGGGCTTGAAAGTGTCTACAGCAATGCCGAGATCTAAAACATGGGTTAGTTGGAAAATTTGTTTACCCTGAACACTGCGTTCTACTTCAGCGAGAAATAAGGGGAGCTTTTTCACTTCCTCGCCATGACGTCGTGTTATCTGCTTGATGGTGTGTACTGGTATTCCTTTGTTGATTAAATCCTCTTTAATGTCTTCAGGACTGAAGAAAATTGGGAGTTTCTTAATCACAATCCTCATTGGTTTTTCCTTAGGGAGGGGAAAAGTGTGATACGGCAATTCTCTTTCCGTAAGAAATCTGGTGACTGCACGGTAATCATCAGTGGTTTTAACTTTAATTTGTACGTCACTACCTTTGAAATCTCCTTCTAATTTTGTGGTGATCTTTTTAAGTTCTTCGCGTAAAGCTTTCCAATTGGTGATATCTGAAACTATTATCGGTGGGATTTTGTTTGCTGTTTTTCTAGGTTTTATGAATTCATCTTTCTGTGAACTAACGATGGTTTCGGCATTAGTTTCCATTTCGTCGTCAGATAACGCTGCAAATTTGTTTTTTGTTGAAGTGATTGATGTTGAACTACTTTCGCTGAGTGTGCGTTTATGATATCTCTTGGGCTTGATCCACCCTTCCTTATCGTTGGGTTGGTGTTGTTGAAGCTTTTCGGCTTCAGCTAATTGAGCTAAATTTTCAAGCGATGATGTATTACTTAATTTGTGGCCTATTCCTTCCAATTCTGCAATTTTAGCAGCAACACGGGCTAACAAATTGAGCAGATAGTTCTGCATATCGGGGGTGACCTGTAAGGTGCCATTATCTAACTGATTTTTCGCATAACTCAGATGCGTTAAAATGCATCTAATTTCATCCAAACTGCCAGTGGCGAGCTTATTCTCGATAATCTTACGATCACGTATCCAATCCATGATGAAGACGATGCCTAACTGGTATTTCCAGCTAAGAACATTGCCCTAACCATGAAAACAGTTCGAAAACAACTTACCAATTGTCAAGCAGCGCAGCACAAAGATGAGCAATGAATGACAATCCAAAGAGAACGAGAAATCTCCAATGAATCCTTTAAATTTGACTTGCAAACACAACGCAATCAATAAATATACTCGACTAAAAAAATAATTACTAAATAAATAATTAAACTTGTTAACTCAACATCCAAACGTTGAACCGCTAAGCTCAAAATCTTTATAAAACTCAACAATTGAGCTGAAATGTTTCAGCTTTTATAGCTTTTTAAATCGGCCGCTCGAGACAGTTGTAGCAATTTCTGGAAAGCAAAAAGAGTAGACTTACGGTTACAGCTAGCCATAGTAGTCAATTACATTTATTCAAATTAAATATCAGTTACAGTCTTGTATTTTTACTTTTCCAGCGTAGCTTTCTCTTAAAATTTGTCACGCGCTGCATTGCACGGGGAAATAAAACAATTTGAATTATAATTCTACTAAAAATGTTTAACTAACTACGAAATTTGTAACAATATTATGTATTAAATATCGAAACATCAGATAGTTGCAAGAATGAAACTCGAATAAAACACATTCGGACGCATAAATCAATAGTATTACATTTAATAGTTAACTACATATCAAATAAAAACACAATAATAACTTTTAATAACATTTAAGGAGAAGAAAGTGTAGAAAGCATTGCATTCAATTTTAATGACTTCAAACCGTGAATTTTCTCGATGAAATCATAATGGGTAATTCTAAAATTGAAGGTATATATTTCTGTAGTTCGAAAGACTTGATAGCATTTCCTGACAGCATTAAAAGGGGTATTAATTTTATCCGTTTTTGTCCACTTTAATGTTGTTTAACTCCGGGAATAAAATGTCTTATGCAGAGAAAATAATTTTGTTGATTTCCTCTTTTAATATCAAATTATTCAGGGTTTTCTTTTCTAGTTTAGTAAATACTTTTGTTTTCACATAGTGCGTTACATTTGTTATAGTCTATGAATTTTATTTACTTTTATCAATAATTTCATGTTATCAAATCTTCTAGAAGCTAACTTTGCGTAGTAAATTGGTATTGTGGTTAACGCACGTGGTTATTATCCGGAAGATCATGCGTTCGAATTCTATAAGTTCGTTGCGTATCATACCCCAATTTTTTTTTCTTCATTTTAATTTAGCTTTTGTTAAAATAACTGCATTGTGATGGCTGAAAATATACTGTAAGTTTAATTAGTAATGGGACATCAGCTTTATCTTGCTTTATTATTTAATATAATTTTTTGACTAAATGCTGTCATATTTACCCAGTTAATAGCGTAAATGCAATTAGGTCCTTCAGCTTCTGATTTCTTTCTCAGGAACATGAGTATTTAATTGTAATCAGCAATTAATTTTCAAGATTCTCCCCCCCCCGTCGTCAAGTACTGTATACTAAAATCAAAATTTTAAAATGTATTGTATAAAATTCATAGTTTTTTAAGCTATTTAACGTTTTAAATCATTGCCAAAAGAAAAGTTAACTATAAATACTTCTAAGTAATAATGAAAAATTAAGTTACTCTAAAGCTATCGACTTTTTTCATATGTTCAAACAAAATTTCGTTGTATAATACTATTAATGATAACACAAACTATATGCTGTCTTTATTATTATACAGTCTAGTACGCTTTGCTGTTTTGCGTAATCTGACTTACCTAACAGTAACACGAGGTCAAATCCGTGAGTTTTATCTAGACAGGAACCCAGATTCAACCGAATTTCGAAGAACTCCCCGGTAGATGGATCCAAAGGTTTCCCACCCTTCTTTTCCTACCACCTAACCGCTGGAGGCTCGCCTTCTGTTTAAGTGCCATGCTGCAAAAAAAAAAAAAAACACCCAAGCCGTCTTTGAGATTTCCAGCTTGGCCTATCGATATAGCAGCGAACATCGTAAACCACTATACAGACCAGAACAATCCGTAGCGTAGTAAACTAATTTTTATATTTTATTTTTTAAATAGTACGTTCCATAACTTTATAAATTTTAAATTGTAAAATAAATGTTTTCCTCATAATCATTTAGCTTTTCAAACTCTGACCGCCCTCGTCTTCTTCTTAAGCCACGAGTCTTTTATTTGTAATAATATGATAAACTGATTAATTTTCGTCATTACAGACAAAATCCTTCCGGCTGGACACGCAAGATAGCCCAGTTGAAATAAAGTTGAAACTAGAAATTGCTACATGTAGACGAATCTTTATTTATAAATTATTAAGAAAGTAAACTCATTTTCTATTCGTTGTTGAGAGGAAAACTAGAAAAACTAGTAGCAAAATCTGCGCATAGTGCTGGAAAAATTTTTACCTTCGAATATGAGGAATAAAATATAAGAGAGAATTATTCAAGGATTGTAGAAACCATGATCCCTTACCCATTCCTTATTTTCATGAACATGTAAATTATTTCTAATAAACATTTGATTGAAAATACGAAAACAGTGTAAACCAAAGTTAAAATTTTTCGTTCAAAGCTCCAAACAGAACTTGTCAAGAAAAAAGTGTTTTGAAGCTTTAAACAAAGTCAATTAACTGAACAATCAAAACGAGTTTCGTTCCGATTAATCCACTGAGACCTCTATCATCAATTAGCGCAAGTGTTTGTATTTCTAAAAAAAAATTATGTAATTTCTTCAATAATCCAAAACATTTTGAGGCTCTCATTGAATTAATCTCTTTTCCCTACCCGTTTTGTTGTCCGAACGCAAATAGAAACAAAATATACGAGGAAAAAAATATATGTAATGCTACAATAATTTTTTATAATCAAGGCAAAAATTTTTTTTTAAACCAAGGGGGAAAATGCTGTACTAATTACAAACGAAATTACTTATAAACAAGGGGAAAAATTAAAAATAATTAAAAATAAAAACGCAGAGCTAATTACAGTCGTAAAGCACAAATGTTTTTCGAAAATTTGACAGTCATATGTAGAGGCTAAATAAAGGCCAGATTCGAATGCATATTTAAAATGAAAATACTTTTTGTTTAAGTATAAAGAAAAGCGACTATTCGAGGAGAATTTTGAAAAAATGCTATAAGTGGGGGGTTCTGCAAAAACAATATAGAATGAAAAAAGCTGCCCACCTGAAGGTGCTTCAGTTCCAAATTCTGAAAAGCAGTTATGCTATGGGGTTGCCTCTTTGCATGGCAGGGCATTCAAACTGCTACGTAATTTGTGATCCTGTTTCTAAGCCTATGAGCACCTCCTAATGAAAGGAGGGTCCTATTTTGTCGGGGGGGGTTGGAATATGTTTGAAAGAAGCGCAAGAATGTCGTTTTGCGAAGTTTTGTTAAAGAAGAGAACTGAAAAAGCGAGTGCTTGTATAAGTTGACCAAAAGTCGCGGAAACGGAAAATGTATGTGTTAGTAAAAAGTCTTCGTTCGTCACGCATTCGTGCTGTAATAACGTCTTTCAGAAAAGAAAAAGGCTCTTATTTAGTAAACATTCAGTGGCCAGCAAATAAGAGAGTATTTTACCGAAATCAGTAACAACAACAACAACAACAACAACACCGCAGTACTGGAACATTTTCAATTTCATAATTTAGCAATTTTAGATGTTACTCCCAACACAAAATTAAGGCTTTTTAAAGAATCCATCTACATTCTGCAACACAGATCTCTCTACCCTTATGGACTCAGCACATATTTAAACAAGACTGTTAATAAACGAGAAAACTTGATTTACGGGCAATTTAAACTTTTTAGCAAAAAAAAAAAAAAAAAAAAGGAAGCACGCGGAAAAGGACGAGGAAATAAATTTTACACCACTAATGACATCGATAGTATAGTTCTAAAATGTACCAGTTATTTTCAAGAAAAATCTTTCATCAAAAAAATCATTAATCTTCTACACACGTTCAAAAAGATTACCTTATGGAAGATCCTTAACTTGATTAAAGAAAAATTCACTGGGCACAAGATAGTGAAGGATCTGATTTTCGACTTCTGCATTTTTAAACTGAGGAATAGCAGTTTTTTAACAAAAACATTTTTTGCAAAGTGCACTTCAAACACCATTGCTATGACAATGTCAAAATTAATCAACTTTTCAGCAGATCGCAACATCTATTACCTGATCAACAATACCCTGTGTTTCAAGTACATTAAAACCCTCGGCAGTATGTTATGCAACCGTCATGAAATTTCCCCACAGCAAAGCTGAGACAGCAGTTTACTGGAATACAATAGATTTATAGATTCTATTCACAAACACATTATTACAGGCGAAATGGAAATAGTGCAGGACCAAGATTTGAGAGACCTTATGAGGCACTAAGTATAGACCTACTTTTTCTATTAGTAGAAAAACAAGCATTTATATTTTTAATAAAGACCTGAATACATTCATAGTTTATGCTAGTTGCCAAACTAGCTTACCTACGTACGCCTTTCTGGAATGGAAAGAAGCTATCTTGCAAGAATTTGCCAAAAGAATCAACAACAATACCGATTTTACACAAATTCACAATAAAACAGAACTCGACAAAATTCGACAGCTGCAAGATAAATTTATCATCACCAAAATTGACAAAGCTAGTAATAATTTCAGCATTATCTGAAAGAAATTCTACTTTGACCTTATCAATAATGAACTCCACAGTACTAACACCTATCACTTCATTAATACCAATGAAAATATCATTCTTAAAAAGTTTAAGGCACTCCATGAAAACTTAAAATTCACCCCAACAACTATTTTAATCGTTTTGCAAATCTATATGCACTGCCTAAATTTTATAAAAATCCAATTAAATTCCGATTCATAACTAATGGTACAAAAAACTTTTTGAAAGAAATCGACTATCGTTTTGTGTTCCTACATAGACAAATACTTAAATTTATTAATAATATCGATTTTCAAAAACACAACTTTAACTGGATCATTAATAGCAGCGCAACAGTCTTGAATACATTGCAGACAATAGATATCGAGACTATTAATTGCTGATTTTGAAAATCTATACACATCTTTACCATTAGAGGAAATTTCCAATAGCCTTCTTGCGCTTCCAGATCTTTTTCCACAAATCGTCAGGATAGTCACAAGAGAAGCTTTGACACTTTTCCTACAAATAGTTATCTTTAACAATTATTTATTATTTAATAAGAAATTTTATAAGCAAATAAATGGAATCCCAAATGGGAGGAAATAGTTCTTCAGCCATTTGTACACTTCTCCATTTCACGCAAGAATATAAGTTTCGATTATCACTAGAAAATGAACAACTTAAGTACTATGCCTTCATTTATAGCTATATTGACAACATCATAGCAATTAATAACTTTAACAAAATAGAACGAGCAGATATTTATCCTTCTAGCTTAAAACTTAACAATACTAGCCCTCAACAAAACAACATAATCTACCTTAAATATTATTGAATACAAGAAAATTAAAATTTACGATAAACGAAGAGAATTCATAGCACACTAAAATTGATCAATTGGACATCTAACATCTCGAAAAAAGTCATAATAAATACCATTAATACCCAACTTCTCAGGATAAAAAGAATCAACAATGATACAGAATTTCTGCAAGAAGAAGTTTTTTGTACTATTAGCTATGAAGCGGAATTTATTTGGATTTTTATGACTTCATTAATATACTCCAACACAATAAAATTCCCAATAAAATAATTTCTCATTCGCTTAAAAAAGCTGGTATTTACTTTAATCTTTAAATTTCTTGTAACAAGTGACATGAAATTTTGTCTTAAACCGAAAGGAGGCAATTTGTGGATGACATTTACAAGAATTTAATGTATATATGTAATTTAATTCTTAAGAACTCTTTCTTTGCCATTGTACATCAGTGAATTTAGTTTGTATTTTTATACAAAATGTTATATTTAAATAACAAATACATATATACAAATATATAGTATTATTTAAATACTCTCTAATTTGCTGGCCACTGAACATTTACTAAATAAGAACCTTTTTCTTTTCTGAAAGACGTTTTTATAGCTCGAATGCGTGTAAAATGACGACTTTTTACTAACACACACATTTTCCGTTTCCGCAACTTTTGGCCAACTTATACAAGCACTAGCTTTTTCAGTTCAGTTCTTCAACAAAACTTCGCAAAACGACATTCTTGCGCTTTCTTCAAACATATTCCAACCCCCCCCCCACAAAATAGGACCCTCCTTTCCCTAGCTCATAGGCTTAAAACAGGATCGCAAATTACGTAGCAGTTTGAATACCCTGCAATGCAAAGAGGCAACCCCGTAGCATAACTGCTTTTCAGAATTTGGAATTGAACCACTTTCAGGTAGGCAGCTATTTTCATTCTGTATTGTTTTTTTTCGTTCTATATTGTTTTTGCAGAACCCTCCATTTATAGCATTTTTTCAAAATTCCCCTCGAATGATTGCTTTTCTTTTTATTTTAAACAAAAAGCATTTTCATTTTAAATACGCATTCGAACCTGGCCCTAGTTTATAAGTAATTTCGTTTGTAATTAGTACAGCATTTTTTCCCTTGGTTTAAAAAAAAATTCCCTTGATTATAAAAATTTATTGTAGCATTACATATATATTTTTCCTCGTATATTTTGTTTCTATTTGGGTTCGGACAACAAAATAGGTAGAGAAAAGAGATTAATTCAATGAGAGCCTCAAAATGTTTTGGATTATTGAAGAAATTATATAAAAAATTTTTTTAGAAATACAAACACTTCCGCTAATTGATGCTAGAGGTCTCAGTGGATTAATCGGAAAGAAACTCGTTTTGATTGTTTAGTTAATTGACTTTGTTTAAAGCTTGAGAACATTTTTTCCTTGACAAGTTCTGTTTGGAGCTTTAAATGAAAAAGATTAACTTTGGTTTACACTGATTTTGTATTTTCCGCTTTTTCTTTTACATTTTCTGTTTCAAATGTTTATTAGGAGGAATGGGTAAGGGATCATGGTTTTGACAATCATTGAATAATTCTCTCTTATATTTCATTCTCCATAGACGGATCTTTATGTATATTTCTACTTCGAAACAACCCAAATGCATTCCATCGAGCATCCATGTTATCCAACTGAAGCAGAAAACGGGCATGGCTCTTAACGTCGCTACCGCCTAATCAAATAAAAAGAATTACTACTTATGACACGTTTTTCAATGTAAAGTGGCCTGAATGCTTTAAATTTAGACCCACTCTTCTGAAGTTCTTTCTTAATTACGGTAAACAATAATAATAAAAAAAACAGGAAAATGCAGTTTTTTTAATTTACCAATAATACATCTAAAAGTTTCGGCTTTGTTTTCCATGGAAATTACCTATTAAAGCAAGATTCCATTCTGAACAATTTTTATCCGAGTTATATCCGCAATTATAATGCAGTTTGTTCGGGTAGTAGTAACTAGAAAGATCTTATTGTTTGCTTAATCGTTTGCGAATTTTGTTTAATCGTTTTAATGAGTAAAAGTAACAAAAGCCCTTTACTTTTTTTTTACTCGAGCTGAACGCAGACGGTGGGTTATTAATTGATCATTGAATATGTGTACTGTTATGCTAGTTTCACACTTGCATGCTTGAATCGTGATATTTCTTTGATTTGCCGAAAAAAAGAAGAGATTCGTGTTACATAATTATTGAAAATGATTAAACCATTTCAGATGAGCACTACTTTTATTACTACTAAGGCCCACAAGGCTGAATACTTCCCAGTTGAGGATCAGCCATTAATTATAAAGAAGGGCAAACACGGGGATGGTGGAAAAAAGGGGGGGGCTGCGCGCTTCGAAATTGCGGGAAAAAGTGGGGGCCGTTTAATATCTAAGTTCTCTGCATTCTCTTTTATAAAGAGGACAATGTAGAATATTATTTGAGTTCTTGAATTGAATGCAAATTTGTACTACGAAATTGGATGATTGAAAAACAAATGCATCTAATTGTCCTATGAGAATGGATTAATGAGAGCGAAAATATGTTTTTTTAGGAGTTGAAAGATTCATATTTGTTACATTTATATTGCAAATACTGAGTTTCGTGTTTTGAATGCCATGTTATATGAATAGGAAGTATTAGAGTATCTGAGAAATGGTCGTGGCTAAAAGGCTTCCAACCTTTTTACGTCTAAAGCTTTTTTTTTTTTTTTTTTTGAGATTACAAGTACACTGCGAGTCACTGCTTTTCTAATGCCATGAATTTATATACGCATATTATTAAATTATGTTTACGTATCGTTAATAAAGAGTAATTCAATGCAGTTTCATGGTAAAGAGTTATGAAATAGTCTACGAAATTACTTCCTTTCCTAGATTTATGTAAGCTTCATCGTATTTCCTAAAGAGAATCTCAATGCTGATTCCATTTTCAAGTCGTTTCTGTATATTATTGTTTCTGTACTGAATTATATGTATAAAATTATTTCATATGATTATAGCTGAAAATGCACTTTTATAAATGAAGAAGGAAAAAAGAAATTTAGGTTCTTTTCTAATTATTCTTGAAACATTGAAGCTAAAAAA
>KK115601.1:56483-85107 GCA_000611955.2 Stegodyphus mimosarum
CCCCCCCCCCAAATTTCTTTTAAATATTCAAATATTCGAATCCATTACATTTAGTAATAATCTGAAAATGCTATTTTAATTGATTTTAATTATCATTTTCTCTCTGATACACCATCTTTAGTGTTCAATAGCAGTCGCATAGCATTTTTTGGAGTTCATTTTCCTAGTACGCTTACGTTATACATATACATTACTCGTACTCGTCACTTGCAACTTTTAACATCTTTGGGAAAAATTCAGTATGGGAATCTAGAAAAATATTCTTAGTGATGTTAAGATTATTATTCTTAAGCATTGTCATGTCATAGAGCTTCAAAAAAAAAAAAAAAATTCATTGTGTAAATGTAGATTAACATTATGCTCATGTTCTGACCTAAAAATAAAAGCTGCAAATCAATTAAGAGGGTCGCTGATAGGAAGCTCTAATTAAAAAGTAGTTATAAGAAACATTAATCAATGCTTAATATTATCATCTGAATGAAATTTTTATTCACTATTTGATCAAGTGTATGGCAAACAGACATTCGGCACTTGTATAGTAAAGAAAGGTTAATCAAAATTAGTTATATTTTCGTTTCTCCGACTGGAAAACCATCTTAAGAGATTATCGGATATAATCTTTAAAGTATTCCAATATTATTCAGAAAAGGGGGCGATTATTCGTAACTAAAAACTCATTAAATGCAAATCCTGTTTCGGTTTCAGATGGTTTTCATTAATTACGTTAATGATAAGAATATTTGTGTTGTTGCCAATGCTCATTTGTCTGACTTATACCAAGCCCACGAAATTCTTCGTGGCAAGGAGCGCAAGTTTTACGCCTGTCGTTGGCAGCAGCCTTGTGCACCTTACAGATCACGGTGCGATTTAGCTGAGTTCCGCTCCCAATTTTGATGGAGAGCACCTTGGGAGAACATGCTTCCCAATCCCCTACCACAACCTCTCGAGAGGACTTTCGGTTCCCCGCGTGTTTAAAGTGCCCCCATGCCGCACGGACACTATGCATTTACGAACATTTTTGCCTTCTCCGGGATTCGAACCCGAGCCCTTCGCCACGGTAGTCAGCGACGCTAACCACTATACCTAGAGTGGTTAGAGTGGTGTAGCACCAGGGTGCCTGGGCAAAACAGCCCTACCCCTTGTAGAATGGATAGGTTGTTTCGAATTATAAGATACTCATTAACCTGGGGAACAAGTCAGTTTAAGCATTAAGACATCAGACAGCATTATAAACTTAATTGTTTGAATTAAAGTTTTTATATTAAAAATGGGATTTTCTTGAAAGAGAGATACTTAACCACTATACCGATTCGGTGGCTGGGAATATTTTTAGAAACTATTTGTAAAAATAATTATAAATACTTTATTATTGATTTTTATGAACTATATTATTAAAATGCTTGCTTTTTAATTACCTTAGTTTTTGTTGTGATAAGCAATGAACTGTTGTAATATGAAAGAACAAAAGAAATAAAATTAATTAGTTGCTAATATTTTGGAAAATTTCGTCAGATTGTATACATGAAAAGTATCTATAATTCATAACCGAATAAAATTTTAATTTTTACTTTAAATTAAATAGGAATTACTCCAAAGATACAGCGGCTGGACAAAAGTATGGAAACACTGAAATCAAAACATATTGTTGCGACTAATATGGTGTAGGAAAACCGTTGGCATTCAAAACAGCTTGCAGTCTTCTCCGAATGGATAAACAGAGGTCTTGGATGCTTTGCAAGGGGATGTTATGTTATTCTTCCTGTAAAACATTGGCAAGCTCAGTTAACGATAATTGCGATGGATAGCTCTTCACTTAGATTTCTGTCCAAAATAGCTCAATAATATTGATATCTGGTAGCTGTGGTAGTCTTGGTAGGTGTAAAAGTTCACTCTCGTGCTCAGAAAACGAGTTTTAGACGAACTTAAACAGCAGCTCCGTCATCTTGGAATACGGCATGACCATCGGAGAACAAAATTTATACCATGGGATGGACGTGATCAGCCAAAATGGTCACATAACCCATGGCAGTAATGTGACCTTGCACAGTAATAATGGATCCCATGGAATACCATGATATGGCCAGAATCCCCGCTGTGTTTCACTCTCAGCATCAAATGACCTGTATCGTACGCTTGGGCCGGCGTTCGCCAGACGTAAACTGGCCCGGAAGTCGGAAACGATGTGAAGCCCAGACTCATGTGACTAAATGACAGTCTTCCATTGCTCTACAGCCCAGGTTTTATGACTTACTCTTGCAGGCATTTTGATCACTGATGAGTGGCTTTTGAATAGCACCTTGGCCAAAAATACTCTGTTTGTGGAGCTCCCTTTGTATTTTGTTTTGGTGCAAATAGGGTTTGTGAGTGCGATGTTCAATTCAGCAATCATTTTTGCGGCTGTAGTCTTCTTATTTTTCATCACAGTCCTCTTCAGTGATCGTCTGTAATGATCACTCAGCGCACTTTTTTGTCCGCGTTGGGATTTAGCGTATGCGGCTTTTCTGTGTGAGTTAAAAATCTTTGATACTGTGCCTCTTGAAACACCAAACACTTCAGCTACATTGGTTACGGAAGCACCCGACGTACGAGCCTCAACAATTTTCCCATGTTTGAATTCATTTAACTCTGTCATGATGCACTCACAGCTATACGGAACACTATCTTGATAACGAATGACACTTGCAACATATTGAGGATGTTGTACAAGTGGCGTTAGTGAACAAACACATCAGCGCCACCAACAGCTTTTGCAAGAATAAACATTTCAATTCAAACATGCATTTTAGGAGGTGTTTCCATATTTTTGTCCAACCCCTGTATTTCTGAGTTTCAAAGAATTTTAGAAGATTTCCTTTTACAGCAGTGACAGATTTAACAAATTGATCTCACAAGCCCCTCTACAGCTTAACACCGTAAGCAAGCATTTTCGTTGTTTTCCTTAAATGTAATGCAAATATGAACCTATTTTCCCTAGAAAATTATCCGCAAAACCACGGCCTTGTCAGCCAAGCGTCATACGCTTTGTCATGTTCAGTTCAATAAACACACAAAATCTCTTTTAAGATCATTAAGTAATTAATTTCTTGCTAGATGATACGAAGCCTTTTCTTTTCGTAAACAATTACAGTGCTAATTAGTGACGTTGAACTGGAATTGGAGCCACCCCGGTCGGGCGGTAAAGTTCCTAAACACTGGTAGTTTGGTCCAAAGCTCGAATCTCGGGAACAGGCCGGCTGCATGAGCGTTTTCCTGGTTTCCCCCATGTGGTAACGTGTATATGAGCCAGTTTTCCTTAGAAAGCCCTCCACGAAGGCATCCCTCCCCTTAGGCAGATGGCCCACGAGTGCTTTGTCGTAATCAGATAAATCAAACCAAACTAATCAAATAGAATTGGATCGAATTTATTTGTTTATAGCAGTGTTTCCCAAGGTTTTCAGCCTCATGACCTACACACACACACACATATATATATATATATTGCTTAAAGAAAAGAAAAGAAAATTCCAAACGAAAATAGTGTAATAGTGAATAAATAGTTAATAAACAAATAGATATAATCAATAAAATCGTGTGATATTTATAATTTAATTCGCAATTATAAGTAGATACTAATGTTATTAAACTGTTTAATAATACATAAAAGAAGAAAAAGAATACTTCATAACTTTTTATGGCGTATGTAATTTGTCTCCATTTTGGTACTATGAACATCCATGTACATATTTGGGTAACTATTGACTTTATGTAAAGAACAGATAGCTCTGTCTGTAGCTCCATTCTATTTTTATTCGTGATATACTGATATTGAACGAGACCTAAAAGCAACTCTCCCATACAATATATCTCTCCTTATGATCTCTAGCACGCCCGTGTACTTTTTTTCTCGTAATTAACGTCATTCTCCCTTCTTGACCGCATCTTTGACGACACCACCGCATCTTCGACTACTTGGTCTTAAGGCTTCAGTCCAACAGGTTCTCCTCAAATAGTTTAATATTTCCCCGTAAGCCTTTTTTTCTCTCATAAAAGGAAGTTGACTTTGAAGGTTCTTGAAAGAACTAATGACTGAAGGCCTCAGAACGGATTGTACAAGGCTCTGCATTCATCAGAGGTATATTTGGTGTATCACCAAAAGAAAATGCTGCGGTCACTTCCGTGATAGCAGTTCCGTGACTGTTGTGTTTCGAGAAAGTGGTATCTACATAACAGAAAATTTTTATGTACTGTAAGATTTCGAAATTTTTATTATTAACCTCGTTTGACATCAGTTTCGTTGAGTGTTTGGACTTTCGTAAGAACTTTCATATGTGGAATGGATGGTTCTAGTGAATTAGGTAAATGTCTGTGTAAGTGACATAATGCGGTATCTGTGTGCTGCTATAAAAGCAGGATAATATAGATTTCTGTAATTAACCCTCCAGGTTGTTAAGATTTTGCGCTATGTGACTTTTTGCTTTAGGGGTACGTTACAGATTTTGTATCCATGCTTTCTTTTTTTGCCCATAAAATCTACATGATCTCAGTCATTGCACTATTGCTGCTGCAAGTACAGTGCGATGCAGTACTGTAGCTTATCCTCATTTGAGGATATTAGGATAGGATATTATACATGTGTGTCCCCAAAGAAAACTTTGCGAGGCGCTTATAAAGAAAACTCGAACCGTTTTCCTTTCATTTTGTGTACTTTCGTAAAATTAAAGAATAAAAAACCTTTTGAAATCCAGTCAGTAATTTTGAATAATCTTGTAATGAAAATGACTAACAGAATTTTCTTCCTTCTGGTTTCTTATACTGAACATCCATCTGAGGATAAACCGTTAAGGATAAATCGTTATTTTTCACGCCCGCTAATTTGAGTTCATGTATGTTTTCAAGATAATCACTTTTCATGCGCCACAACCGACTGCGTGTCGGATTTAAAAACTCCTAAATTCTGTCAACCATTTAAGCTTGGGATCTGTAAAGCTAATTTCCAATAATGACGAGGCATGCAATATGGAAGACTGCCCGCATGTCAGAATGTTTGAAGATTCTTTCGCACGCTGGGTAAAGCTCAAACGGTTACAGTTTAACTTTCCCAGACGTGAGATGAATTATCAGGATTGTTCAAAATTCGCTTGTGCAACGAGTTGTGTATGGTTTCTTTGTGTATTTTCTCCAAGAAGGAGATTTAAATAGCTTTGTTAAACATCTGCGTAATTTATTGCAATTAATTGGTTTATAAATTGATTCTGGGCATAAGAATTAATTTCTGGTGAACTTTATTTTTGGTAAGCACTTTCATTGCGTAAGGTTGTTATAAAGAACTCTGAAACAATATATTTCTTGGATACTAATTTAAAAGCTGTCAGCTTTCTTTATGAATACTATGATAATTATTTTGCAGTTAGATTTTTATGATGGCACCCTTGTTTTTTTTTCGAGGCTCCCCCTTGTTTTTTTTTTTTTTTTCGAGGTTTATTTCACCGGGGCAAAAGTATTTAGCATCTTTCGGTGTTAATCTATGTTGTAAAATAATCATTAATTTAATCTCTGATAAAATGTGTCTTCATAAAATTGTATAAATGATATAACTTTGTTTCTTATCATTACTTTTTATTGAAGTTGAATTCTGGAACTGTTAAATGTCTTCCTTTTCCCGTTCGGCTTTCTAAGTAGATTAAAGCAGCATTAATTAATTTTTGGTTGCTGTATAAGGTATTTCTTCCGCCTTCTTTGCTTGCCTTCGTGGTGTAGTGGTCAGCACGCTCGACGCGTAACCGAGAGTCCGTGGTTCGATTCCCGGCGAAGGCGTTGCTCATTTTTCATCGCTCCTGTTTCCTAATAAATCCTAATTACTCTACAGGTGTTGTTCCTTATTGTATGCCTAAGCTATGGATAACCTCACTAATGGAATGATCAGGAATGCACTTTTTGTTGGCCTTAAGCACTGTTGCTGCTATCTTCATCATAGTTTTGATCGGGAATAGGGTTGTAGGGTCATACGCCCTTTTATCCCTATGCATCTTTTAAAGAGGAGCATAACCAGATGTCTTTCTGTTGTTAGAAACTTTTCTGTATACCAATACATCAACCTTTCGGGAAAAACACTGCTAGATGGCTGTTTGTTGAAAGCATTCATAGCTTTGAACTTGGGTCTATCAGATGGGTTTGCCAGCCTAATCTTTTGCTCAGGACTGCTAGGGCACATTCATTATATTAATATTGTGCTTTTTCTTATGGAGACATTTTTATAACTTACAAAACTTAGTATTCAAACATAATCATGTAATTCTTAATCTGATGCCATCTTGATGTTATTTGCTAAACCTATTTCCATTTCAGGTGATTTATGGATTTTTAGTGATTTTTAGGTACTAGAAGAAGTTTTGATTCACTTATTTGAGGAAAGTCTCAAAAGAATTGTTTATTCTTTTTTAGCAATAATAACAAAAGTTTTCCAAAATAGGTATTTGACATACTAGGACACAACTTCGCCTGCCATATATATGTCTGCCGCCCTGTTAGCGTGGTGCTAGGGAAACCAGCTACCGTAGACTAAGGCCTGGGCTAGTATCTTGAAAAAAAAAAAAAAAAAAAAAATTTGTGTAGTGTCTTTCCGGCTTAGAGACGTTTAAAATACTGGCGAGCCGGAAGTTCTTCCGGGAGATTTAGTAATGAAGTTCGTCCCGAATAGAAGAGAGATCCTTCTTCTAAACTGGGACCAGTTGGACAGATTCGTATTTTCATCTAAAAGGTGCTCAATGCTTAAATCAATGACAGGCACAACTTTGCACTGTTGGCCACGATAAAGTTATAGACTTGATCTGATGTTACTGTCAGATAAGTGGTGTAAGTCGCAGCATATATACGCTTTAACGGATTAAGCAGATGTCCCTCTCACCTGGTATATTTAAGAGCTGTTGTTTGGGTCCATGATACTTAGCCGAACAGGACATTTAAATGACATGTCTATTTAACTTACACGTTCATGCAACGAACGAGTCATTTAGCTGACAGCATGTGAACTAACAAACGCTTAGCTGACGAGTATATATTCAGACAAAAACATGCGACAGCGTTTCAGTCAGATTTGTCAAATTTATCCAACAAAAGGCAGTTTCCAAGGTGCACAGCGAGAAGGCTTATTGACAAGTACTGTATTTTTGTTTTTATTTAATGCTGGGCGATTTTAATTAGGCAGAAAAGCAAACTTAGATTAACGCAGTTTTGAAATAAATTTCGATTCGATCAGACTTAGGCCCTCTGTCTCTGAAGGGTGGAGGAATTGTAGCTGTGGGAAGAGCGAAACGATTTTATACGTAAAGCTATGGATGTATCACAGTAAAACTAACGTAGTGCAATCTGTCAAGAAGAATAGTAATTAAATACGAAAAAGCTAAGATATTAGAACTTTGAAATATGAAAAAGCTAAGATATTAGAAAGCAGTGGGAAGAACTGTTTTAAAACTGATCTCATTAATCATAGGAAGAAAATTATCCATGTGAAAGGGTTTAAAGAAATCCATTTCATCAACTAAAGCAGCTTTTTGAATAATATTTGCAGAACCAAAGTCAAACTGCGATCAGCTGTCGAAGATTTCTTTTATTTCTTCTTTCCAAACGAAATCTTTATGTTGCTTTATGCGAAATTTTTATACATTTTTAATTTGTTTGATTTCTGTATCAAATTCCAGTCACAAGATACGCTATAAATTCCATAACAATTAAAATCCTATCAATGGCCAAATGGTTAAGGCCGTTGAACAGGGGAAGTTAGACTCGGTTTCGATCTCAGACGAACGGGTTGGCATTTGTGGTTTTCCCTATTTGTAACATGAATACGTGGCAATTTCCCTTGGAAAATCCTCCACGAAGGCATTTTTTTTAGGCAGATAGCTCTTGTGTGCTTTACCGTATCAAATACCTTAAATTGAATAACTTAATCCAAAGGAAATAAAATCCGAGATTGAATTAAAGAATTGAACGAGGGATTTTACTGATGGGAAAAAAATAGCCTGAAAATTAAACTTAGTAAATCTGAGCAATTTTATAACTGTTAGGAAAAACGAAATTTTACAACGAGAAGGTTGTTAGGATTATATTTAATTGCAAAATGTCTTTTATGATTCAAAGAGGAAAATGTTTTTAAGGCTGTATCACTGTTCATAGGATAACATCCTCTTTCAGTGGCAACTAATTTCAGTGAATGGATTTACTGATAAAGTAAATATTCGATACCCCTCGTCTGTACGCGGGAGAGAAATCAACAATTGCATCTTAAATTAACAAAATCGCAAAATCGAAAGATTACGGTGATATTCATGATATTCAGTAAGATCTACATAAGTTTGTTTAAGAATATGGCCTCCCAAATAGGTGGTTTAGCTATGCTTCTTTGTTCACTGTGAATTACCCATATGACTTTCACTGTTAATTACCCATATGACTTACATGGGTATAATGTGCTTTGGCATCGCCTTTTTCGTTGTTGTCTTTCGCCCTCTTTACATCTCTCAGTAAATTAATTTCGGGCAATTATATGCAATTGGGTGTATATTACTTTCTTTTCGTATGTTTTTAATTAAATCGCTGGAGATAATTTTTAATTAATTTTATTTTTGATGGGAGCTACTTATTCTAGAAATCAAATTTCATGAATTTACAATTAGAAATACGTTATGTGTAAGATACTGAAAATACATGAAAGCGTAAATCAATGTAGAATTAATTTGAAGGAAGAATGTAGACAAATAATAATAATAATGATGTATTTGAAAATTTCTTTTCTCGAAGTTCGATCCCTATAATTTTTGATAAGATAAATTGTTCGAAACAAATATCTTTTCTTGATGATTGGAATTCTTGATTTATCGACTTATCTTTTCTGTTTCTGTCTAACTTCAACTGTCTTTAATATTTACATTTGAGTTTAATATGTTGAAAGTGAACAAGAAAAATAAAGTGAACATTAGACTACTAAAGATCAGAAAAGATTACATACGTGTTTCATTGTTACTGAACTATCCTTAATTTTGTATCTTGGCACTTCTGTTCATTTAAATTGTGTATAGAAAATATAATTGTTATGTAAATGAACATTATTTCTAGTAAAAGATATTGTTCATTTTTACGCAATGATTTTAGAATTATAAATAATATACAAATTTTTCGCACAGATTTCTCCGTTTGGTTATTGGAAATGATGAGAATCATATAGTCTCCAAATGAAAGAATTTTACGAAGGTGGTTTTTTGGGAATGTATCCAAGGCAAAGGAGTCTTGATATCATATTTTGGGTTATAGCGAAGTAAATGTGTCTTGTTTAAAGTAAACTTGAAAGGATACGCGAGAAATTATCGTACAATGCTGTTTAAGTGTTATGTTGCATATAAAAGTACGGTTTTCTGGAGAACATTTTAGACGTTAAAAGCATAATTTTTTATTCGCTTTACAGAAGACATATTCTTTAACATCTTTTTAAAGCAATCTGTGGGAAAGTAAAAGGAGGATCGCTTTCGTTTTTCGTATTTTTATTTATAGTTACTAGTTTCTCAGTTTCGCTTCGTTAATTTTATCATCTGGCATACATATCAAACTGTTAGTACTTTTTATCATTCTTCTTCATTTACGTTCTCCCCGATTTGCCTCAATAGGTATCAATGCTTTGGAAGATAATGTGATGTTGGCATAACTTAATATGCCGTTACATATTTCAGTTTTTATCGCTGCAGAAACTAATATTAGGACGGGAATAATCTTTTCAGTGAATAAAAGCAAGCAAGGAAGGTACAAATAAAAAAAACTCTATTGATAATTTAATAAAGATCTATCTAAGAAGTGAATTTCAGTTGAGAGGGTTCGTTGATTGTCGAGACTTCAAATCAACAAACTGTTGTTTTTGTGTTCTGCTATATTTGTATTTTACTAAATATGTTTTCCTTTCTTAGGAACAAATTTTTTTCAAAATAAGTCCTAGCATTCCGGTCTGTCATTTTCAGAAGCAGTAAACAAAAGTGATAGTTTTATCCACTGTCAGATCATTTTTTTTTATAATAATCAAATTTTATGTTAGTGCATTTTGTGCCCGTTCGTTTTTACATGGGCGGTAGAGACAGAACTACGCCTTTGTTCTGTAAGATAAGGTTTCTTAATGAATAAACTTGATATTTACTTTGAATGTAGAAATCAAATTTTTGACACATTCGTTACCGGTGAAATGAACAATAAACAATGTTTAGCCGGCCCAGCGAAAGTAATGCAATTTTCGAATGTGGTATTTTTATGTAAAAAGGTTGTTTTCCTCCAAATTAACATGTTGTTATAATAATTAAATAAAATGCGCATATAACTCTTAATAGATATTTAAAGCTTTTTTTTAGGTAATTTTTAAGCCAACTAATTTAGAATCACAAATATGGAGGACAATTAAGCAATAAATTTTAAACTTAACCCTCTGATGTAAGATAAATGTCGAGAATTATTCCGTTTTCAGACTTCAGTGCTTTTAGCACAGCGGTCATGACTTCAGGACTTCTGGTACCGTCGGATTCCAACAGGAAGGAATTAATAAATCTAAATGATTGTTTTGCCAAACTTAAAAGTGTTGCTAAACGACATTGTTCAAATCATCATTACTGCTGTAACATGAACCGTAGCTTTGTTGCTGCATTTTGTGAAACAAAAACTAGGAATCACATGGGACTGGGCCTGGTTATGGGAGAAACTTGAATTCGGCATTGCTGAATTGAGAATTGCTATTGTTCAGGAAGTCTGAGTCTTGTTTGTTGGCACGTTTTATTGAGCAACATTTTTCTACCGAGTTTTATTTTATACAGTATATTTCCTTTATAATTTGTTGTTGTTAAGTCAGTGGGTTGAAAAAATAAATGCCTATTATGGGGGGTAATTAATAATTGCTTATTGGGAAAGAATAATTGCTTTACGCCCTAAAATGGTGCCCAAAACTTTCCTGGGCAGAATTCTGCGTTCTGAACTTGTGGATTTGAGAAGATCCCCTGCGTTTCCATGCTTTTTTATTTCGTTTCTGTTCTTCACATTGATGAAATCTTGTTTTTTCTGATATTCACTTGTCGGAACAAAGTTTTTTTTTAAAATCAATGTGTATCATGGAAAGCAGTTTGGGACAGCATTCTGCCTGTTATTTCTTCATTTCTGGTATTCTCGGTAGCTGTTAAGCACAAAACTACCATACCTCAGCTTTTCATGCGAAATTTTTTCCATTTGATGCCCATTGCCATAGCAGTATGAGAAACTGTCCCTTCTCTATTTCTACCACTTGTTCCTAGATTTTAGCGCACATTTCTTAGGTGATATCCTACTTCATTCTGGTCAGCCATCATCTTCGAATGACATTTTTTCCTGTCTAAATATGGAAGCTCACTTTTTGATGGTGACATAAAAAGGTTCTACTATAGACTGCAGCTATGCGTTTATGACTGTGTATTAGTGTTATGCAGTATTTTCCCAAGAAGTCAATACCTGAATATATTTTATGTGTTCAGTGTTAACAGGCATAATTAACTAGCAACATTTAACAGGCTTAAAAATCAGATGGTAACGTGAGCTTGAGTGTGTGTTCTTTTTTATACTTTGAAGCTATGACGCAGTCATTTCATCAAGGTTCATCACCCCACAAGTAATAATGACATACTTTGGACTTACTGAATGCCCTCATGTTTCACATTTGAAAGTGAAATTTTTTTATTGTGTTCGCAGAGTATTCATAAGAAAAAACTCATTGGCAAGCTAGGCGCTGTACTTTCGATTATAAAATTTCTCTATTATGATCGAGAGTTTTGAAAATTATTTCTGGGCTTTTAAAGGCTTTGAAAATACAAAAGTCGAAATTTTCATATGGTCTTCTAGACCAGAAAGGCCAATTAAACAAGGTGCTTATTTTACTGTAGTAAGTTAAATGCAAAAAGGTTTCACTGCTTTACTTACAAAATTCAGTGAAATATTAGCAACTAATAAGTTTTCAGGACTAGCTATCACTTTAATAATAAGCCATACGTCATCTTAAATGATTCTATTAATAGTAATGTTTAGTAAGTGCTTGTAGATACATAAGAACTAACATTTATTTCATTTTAGTGTAAAATAAGCATTGAAAAATCAACAAATTTATTTTTTATTATCTTCGATAAATTTTACAGGTAAAGGTACGGAATACTTTGCATTTAACTTGTTAAAGCGCAATAATGCTCTTCTAGTTTTTTGTCTTTCCTCTAGGCCAACGCTATAATAATTTAAACATCGCATTTTAAAACCTCTAACCCCACTGCCAAAATGTCTGTCGTAAAATTGTCTACCTTGTTTAGAAAAACTGCATTCTAAATGTATGCTTAGAATCAACAATTAAGGAAGTAAATTCTGTCCCAGTTTTCTCGAATTCCTTATGTGCGTTAAGGAACCAGGGGTTATGCTAATAAAGGGGGGGGGTGAAACAGTAATTCATTTCTGTCAGGCGATAAAAGATCAATTCCATTATGAAAAGATTCATTTTTTATAGTTACGAAAGTCTCCCTATTAGAACATATTAGATTAAAAGTAACCATATTCTTAACAACCGAGCAAATAACGGGATTTCGAACCTTTTAACGTAGTTTCTCGCTCACAAGACAAACGTTAAGTAAGTGATTCGTCCATAATAATGATTGGAATGAGTTAAATTTAAAAACCATTTAAAGCATTTTAATCAGCAACTTATGCAAATAACAAAGAAGCAAATTAAGTAGAAAAATGTACTTATAGAATGTGTGGAGATACATAGATGAAAAGTGCGTAATTCAAGTAAATTTTGAAAACTGATTTCTTTAATAAAAATACTGAATTTTTCAGTTGTTTTTTAGTGAACAGATACGCTGGTTTCCAAAAATTAAAGAAAAATCAGAAAAATAGCGTTAACTCATTCAAAAATAAGCCAATCTGTATAAAATTTGATTATGTTGTAAATAAGAATTGCTGAGTAAAAGTGCAGTATGGAAATTAGTGGCGCTGCAATCGAAATACCTCATCTGCGAGCAGCATAAAATTGCATGTTTCAGAGCAAGCTTGGCCTGAAAAGTTTCGCTATGATACTGAGATAAGAAGTTTGGGATAGTTAGTTTGTAACCAATGACCTCCAGGCATCATTTGCCCAAAGAACTTCGATGGAGAGATATTGGGAGGCTAGAGGCAGGACAAGATTCGGTATCCAGAAGGTTCAGCTAAGGACGGCCAACCGCTACGACGAGCGCTGATGACCGATATTTATTGTTATGCGCACGAAAGATTAGAACCTCAGCTCCGACTCAATTTAGATCCTCCCTTGCTGCAGCCATTGGAAAGTTGGTGTCAACGTGAACCGTGCGTTGAAGGCTTAACGAAGGAGGTCTGTACGCGAGTCGACTAGCCATTTACTGACGCAGAAGGGAACTCTTTAGGTGAGCACGTCAACATGTCCACTGGACAGCTGATCAGTTGAGGGTTGTTATCTTTACGGAAGAGTCCAGGTGTAGCCTCCAAAGCGATAGTAGGTGTTATTTGATTCCGAGAGAACCTGGAACCCAATATCATCCATCAAACATCTGTAAAAGAGATATATATGGAGGAGGCAATGTCTGTGTGGGGGGGATCTCTGTGGATGGACGTACAGACCTCCATGTCTACACCTGGAACCATAAATCCTCAGGTCTAGCTGAGACAGATATAAAGATGACATCTTTGATGCTTATGTGCATCCTTCTGCCGGGCTAATAGATCATAATTTCGTGCTACAGAACAACAACGCTAGACCGCAAGGCGCTCCCATCGTGGATGATTAGCATAAAATTCAGCGCATGGTGTAGCCAGCCCGATCAACGGACCTGGATCCTAACGAGCATGTTTGGGATGCTTTAGGAAGACATATAGCTACTCTTAATCCTCCTCTTCAGACTCTTGCCACGCTTGCATCTGCTTAGTAAGAGCAATGGCTCTCCCTTCCTACTAACTGACAGATTGCATAACTGGCAGCACCGCACATCGTTGTATGTGTTGTATTGCTTTTGGGGAAGATCATACTCCATATTTAAGGTAATTTTCCTATACCAAACTGACACATCCGACTTGTTTATTTTATGCATATGGTAATTTCTATAACACCAGAATTGCCTGGTAGTTTCTTTTCATATTACCTTCCTATGTGTTGTATTGTATACTGTGGGTCAGTTTCATTAAATTTTACATGTAATTTTTTGAGGAATCGTCATTTTTGTGATTTTCCCTTAATTCATGATAACCAGTGTACATGTATTGTAGACTTCTAATTTGGAATATTAGGAGACGTGTCTTCATTGTTAAGCTGTGAAAACTGTTTCAGGTGTTAAACTAAAGAAGCACTAAGAATTAACAATCGGAAAACGAAGATTAAATTGTAGTTTTTTAAAATTTTATCTATGACTTCGTTTCAAAACATTAAAGCTTTGTTTTGCATACGTTGATGTTTTGGTATGTTAAGATGATTTTGCTTTAATATGAAAATTAATTTAATGATTCATTTAAAGACTTTCATGCCTCTGAATGTACTGCGAGTTCAAAATTTAGCTCAGTAGTATTAAAGATATTCATTACTACTCGTGTGTTCCAAGAATGTGTAGTGATTGTATTTTGCGTCATTACCCGCATTCTATTGCAGAGTAATTGTTTCAGCCCGCATAAACCAGGTAATGTAAATGATTTCCGGAAATACTCAAAAATTTATGCTAATACCGATAAGAATTTTATTATGCTGGATATACTACTTAATAATTTTTAGATGTAGAGGGTTAATATTTTTAGAATATGAGAAATATCGTCTGCTTCATTTGAACTTTGTTAATCTTCTGAAATACTGCATGTAAACAAGCTTTGAATTAATGGATATGTTTTTGTTCTTTAGAAATTTTTCTGTTCCTCAATTTCAAAATGTTATGATACGCGTGGTATAATATATTCTTAGTGGAAAATAACCTGCATTGTTAATCAGAAAAGAAAAAACCGTCAAGAATTAAGTTTACCTGGAACGTAATCTCGAAATGAATACCCAAAAAAATGTTTTAAAACGGGTTGTGGTAACAACGGTAGTTGCATTGACAAATATTCAAATACATCTGTAGAAATAATAATTAAGATTTACAGCTAAAAACGGAGTACAAAAACAAGGTGTTCACTGGTGTTTGGTCAGGCATACACTGTAAAAAAATTCTGTTGGCTTACTAAGAAACCTTGGAAAATGGGATGTTTCACTTATTTGAATAAGCATAAGAAGGACTTCTTAATAACGGCTAGGCAGGAAATGTTGTAAAGCCGTGTATGAACACCATTTATTGAAAAATAAATGGTAATACATTTTGGTGCTTGATGAAATATGTGTTTCCTAAATGAATGTAATGGAAAAGGTGTGTTTGTTGCAGAAAACCAGAAGAAAAATGTGTACAAATGTGGTTCTCACAGTGCTTGAAATAAGGTGCTTGTAATGTTGCAGGTTTCTCTTACAGTGGGAACTGAAAGTAAGAAAATGGAAAACGTTAAAATCAACTTATGTTCATCAGGAAAATATTTTGCGCCTGATATTTGCAAAATAAATGGGCAGGACATCACAATTTCATAATTTCATCACTGGTTATACACGTATAGTCCCACCGCACTAACTTTATATTTCTGCTCAAATTTTGTTGAATATCCCGGCCAGTTGATCAAAGGGCCTCCGAAAAAAAGTTCGAATTATAATCTATAAAATTTTTACCTCGTCTTAAAAGTACATGTATTTCTAAGCGTACTTGCAGAAAAATTAGAGTTTTTATTCAAAATTTCCGAAAATGTACGTAAATTTATATGTTGGCCCGTTTTGGAATTTGGCATATTTGTTGAAAGCGATAATAACATCAGATATGGTTTAGGCACTTTGTTAAAATTATTTGAAAGCAGGAACCATGTGACTTTTTCTCCGCTCATGCACAATTTAATGGAAAAGGAAAATAGATTGCCATATATTAAGAAGTTCTAGAAGTGAATTATTCTTCGCGTAAACTGAAAAAAATGCATTTAGATAAATTTTTGAATTTCTCCGCAAATTTTGCACCACATTTTACAAAATTTAACATTTCGGCATAATCTGAGTCTTAGAATCGAAGTATGAAAAAAATTGGCATGTCATTTTAGAAAAGTATGGTTTTGTGTCAAAATACCTATATTACAACAATACTATATATAAATCGAGCACTTTCGAGACATGAAAAACGCAATTTGAATTTCGTCAATCGGCCCAGTAGAACGGGAGATATAGAACTACCCTCCTTTTTTTTTTGCAGTATACAAGTGGACACCAGAATTGCGCCTTAGGTTGCGCAGGCATAGTCCCACCACAATAACTGCGCCCAATTTTGAGCGAAAGCAGCTCAGAGGAGTTGTCTCAGGATCTGCCACTGCTCTTTCCGTACCACGACCACTCGAGAGGATATTCGGCTCCTGTGTATTTTGAGTGCCCTCTTGCTGCGCAGGTATGACATACTTACAAACATCCATGCCTTCTCCTGGATTCGAATCCGGGCCCATCGATGATACATCAATCCGCAGCTTTAACCAGTATAACGTCTGGGCGACGTTTTATTCATTTTCTCAGAGAGTAAAACTGCACCAAAACAAAGCCACCAATTATAATTCCAAAGTTGCCACTGGATTTCTTAAAAAATAAAGAAAGCAATAGTTACTGCATGTATGTCTTTTCAACATATTCCTGGAAAGTCCTTTGACATTTCACTTATGAACTATTATTTTTTGGCCTGCTGAAAAAGAGCTCTTTTTTACACACAAGTCTACCATGATTGATGGTAAGTACCTAGTTAGAGGGAAATGGAAAAGCAATGCCTCTGGAAAAGTTAACGAAAAAGCATTATGGAAAGCACGATGCAATTCAATAAAGCATTACTATAAAGTAGAAAAAGCATGAAATGAAAGGTCCACAAAGTGTGTTAATTTTCACCGCACTCCTCAGTTATGTAAGTTCCTACCCCCCCCCCCCACTGAATTACAGAACGAAAGCTGGTTTTCCATAAGGCGTTTAAATTGATTGGAAAAAGTGAAATAAATTCAATCTGATAAAACAAAATTAACACGATTCGAAAGGCAAAGTATCATAGTGTCAAGAATGTACATTTTTTTGAACATGTGGCAGAGATTTCTAAATATTTCGTTCTAAGTCTTAAAAAAAAAAAAAAAAGAAAAGAAAACGTCCTGTAGAACCCTGCTTATCCAACCAGCTAAGGGAGATCTACTTTAAATAGCTCATTTTAATAAATATTTAAAAAAAACTAACTCATTTTCATGTATCTTTTTCAATGCTTATAAGTTCCCCTTTTAAACTTTGTCTTTATTTAAATACGTTCAAGCGTTTAAAAAAAAGGGGGAGGGAGACAGAAAGATTGGTAAGCCGGAGAAGTTTTTAAGAAAATGTTTTTTTCTATATTGGAAATGAGACAAGAAAATAAAGCAGTTCTCAATGAGAAAACAAGAATTCAGATGCAGGTTTTAAAAGTTATACTAAAATGTGTTTTAGTTAAATTTTAAGATCAGTTACCGAAAAATTTGTATTTAGTATTCAAGTGTAAGTGTCTCAAGTGAATATCAGTTTAAACGTGTACTTTCGTAGTTAATTGAGTTGCTTGACTTGACCTTGAATTGACTAATTTCTGAATAAAACTTTATCGAGGATAATCAGACAAACATCCCGCTTCTTCAAAAGCAGAATTTTTGGAGAGAAAATGGGAGAAGCAACGACCATTTTTATACCGACTGCAATGGGTGGAGAAAATCAAGTACAAGCGTAGCGCTATATATCGAAAAAAATAGGAAATAGCTTTTGAAACTTAAAAAATTCAGATAGTAGATTTCTGTAAGTACTAAGAAGGATTGGATTTAATGTCATTAACTAAGAACGTTAAGTTCTTCCTTTTGAAAAAAAAAAAAAGGATTTTTGTTAATCACTGTCGAAATCTATATAGTTATTAGGACTCGTATTTCTTTTTTATTTGTTTGGGGAACATAACGTGTCCTGACTGGACAGTCAGTTGACTGCAAACTGTGCCCTATGGAGCAGCAAAGACGACAAGATGAGAAGGGTTAAAATTACCCTTTATTTTTTCCCTCGTTTCACAGTCGCTCCCGCACTTCGGTATACAAAGACCAACCACTTGTGGTCTGAAACGTAAAAATATAAGACTACTAATTAAATAAAATTTAAATAAGAGCTAACTTTAAATATTTTACACAGATGACTAACACTAAGACTGGCCTTTTAAATTACTACGTCTGTAGTACGCAAACTGCGGAAAACTACAATACGCCTTTAGCTTTCAAGAGGATTAAATCCTCTGGCCTTAAAGGCGGACAGTAACTGATTGCAAGCTTGCGTGAAGACTCGTGGCAAGATTGCTCAGTTTCTCTCCTTCTACTATCTTGGCAAAAAGCCACAACTTAAATACTTAAGCATTAGCAAGTACAATTTGTATAAACATATTCACTCGTTAATTCTGGCCGGAAGTGGAAAAAAAAAGAGATGATAGTAAAGTTTTAAAATAAAATAAACGTTAGTCAAGATCCTTACATACTTCCCGCTAGGGTTAATAAGTTTGAAACTAAGGTCTAAATGATCTTGTTGAAAACTTTTAATTCTAAATTCTAACGCGAGGCCAATCTTTTACAAAAGCTCCTCACTAAAACTATCTAACCTAGAAAGTATGTAAAAAACAGTTTTACAACACTTTCTCCAGGGACAATTATTCATCTGTTCTAGTACTTAAAAACAGGAATTTCGTCTCTTATCGGTTCCTTCCAGAGAGGTCTGGAAGGAAAACTAGTAATTCAATCAATTTGTGAAACAATTTAAATGCCACGTAACATGAACACGTATATTTTTTTTTCTTTTAAAACTCCATTCTTATTTCATTCATACCATTATTTAATTATCTCCCCGTGCTCTCTGACATGTCTTGTAAAGAGGGAAATACCAAACACGGGCGTGTCTGCGTACAAGTGTTCAACACTACCACCTATAATCAAAACACTAAATTCAACATAAGACCTCAGAACACACCTTACATTCATCTCTGAGCCCTGAAGTACTATTTTAAAATAAGTGGCTGGCTCTGCATGTAGTGTCAAAGAGCCTACCTACCTTCATTCATTCCAAATTTAGCACATATTCACAATGCGAAACGCTTTTTTTTTTCTCTGTCATACCATTAAGTTTTGAAATTTGGCATTTATGCAATATTTCCACTTTTAACATATCACAGTACTTCTTAAATTTTAGCGGAACAGTTTACATATGTATAAGAACACATTAACATGCCATTAATTCTACACATTTGAAAACATACAGTTAAGTTTCTCCTATCGAAAGCAAGTGCTGTTTCTTTTACATTTAACAACTACATTTCATAAGTCCTTCAGACTAAAATGTCTTTTCTTAACAGAATCTTTTAAATAAAGCTTTATACAATATTTTTATAATGTTCTTAAGGTACTTTTCTTATACAGTTACAAAATCTTTTATAATACTCAAGTCTTTACACTTTACTATTATGCAATAATTTTAGATTACTCGCGAGTAGTTGAAAAACATAGTAACAAATAGATAAAACTAATTTCTCGCCTTTTTGGCAGTAAAGGTAGATTTCACATGAGGCAAAACTTCCCCTTAAATTTTGCCACTTGCAGTGAGAACGAAAAATTAACTTAAAGTTTCAAAGTAACAAAGTTTTACTTATCTTTCAGATATTTAGCCGTCCATTCTTGAAACATTGCGAAAACAGCAGTTTGGTTCAATCCACGTCTGGTTCGGGACTGAACATCACGGTCCTCGTCCTGCCATTTTCTTTTGGGATATTTCCCTTGAACACCTTTTCCTCCGATTATTGTAAAGGTCGCTTGGTGAGTGGTATCCTTGAAGTCCTCGGCACATCTTTGATCCACTGCTGCCGGGTCCTGGTCGCTCGCTGATCGAGATTCCCTTTCCGCCCTGAGTCTGAAATTGTATACCCCGGGTAAATTCGTGGATACTACCTGCGTAAGCTCTTTTTTGATGGTTCGCTATTTCTTTTCTCACAGGTGCTATGACTGCGGCCATTTCTTCTCGCCCTCTTCTTACTATTAGAATTTCCGTCTTCCTCCTGTTGGAGCCGGTCATGACATCTCTTTTCTGGTCGAGGGGAATATCTTCCTTTTCTTGTTATCTATCTTTTCTTGTTTTTCTTGTTCCATCGGGGAACGGCCTTTTCTTTTCTTGTTCATATCTTTACTTGTGGCTGACTCTGGCAGCCGTTGTTGTTGTGCCATGTCTTGAGATGGTGCCTGCCGTCCCGGATCCTGAAAAAGATCTTGAAAGATTTTCATATTGATTGTAAAACGGCTTGATTTGGTCAATATTTGCCGTAAATGTTTCACCATTCTTGGCTTTTAAGACTACTACAGCTTGGGTTACTTTTTCTATACTGTATGGCCCTTCAAACCGTGGACAAAATTTTGCTACTTAGTCTTCCGACACTGAAGAAAGTGAATGTTTTAGCTTAAATACTTCATTCCCCACATTATAAGTTACTTCCCGTCTTTTCATATCATAGTACAGATTTTGTTTTCTCTGTGATACTTCAGTGTTTTCCTTTGCCTCTTTAATTAACTTTTGTATATCCGCCCTTTTTTGAACATATAACAATTTGCCCAGTGGGGTTATAATCTTCCTGCTCTAAAATAACTCAGCAGGAGTTTTGCCCGTCGTGTCGTGTTTGGCGGTCCTAAGGGCGAAAGCTAATTCATTGACATAGTTATCCCAGCTTTTATGAAAATTTTTAACATAACTACGAATAATTTTAACTATGTGTCTGTTGACCTGTTCCGCTATATTTGATTGCGGCCGGTACGGGACCATTTTTAAATGACGTATGCCCTGTTTTTGACACATGTCTTCAAAAATATTGCTTATAAACTGAGGACCATTATCCGAAATAACTGTTAGAGCCGCCCCGTATTTTAAAATATATTTATTTCAAATAGAATCAACTAATTTCGCAGAAGCTCATTTTATGCCACCATGAGCTGTCAGGGGCGAATCATGCAATTCCCTTAATATATTTAATCTAAGACTAGCTGGGATAACAGGTCGGTATTGTTACGAAAAATTCGGTGGTTGCGCCTGTATGTAAGCTTTCCGGCATAGCACTAGGGTTGCCATGAAATAGTGTATGGTAGGGTTGCCAGATTGGCGACTTTATCGCCCATTTGGCGACCAAATTGGCGATATCCCATGGTCCAATCGGGAAGCTTCTAGAATAACTTCCTGTCGAGATATTTCTCGAAACGTGTGGAACTTAAAGAAAAGCTATATAAACCCTTGCGTTTCTGAGAGCAGTTAGTTGCGAAGAGATTGTGAAGCAGTGCGAGCGTTGTGATTATTGTGAGAATAGCTGCTAAGCTACGCGAGAGTTTTGTGAACGGAAAGCAATCGAGATAGTGCTTTGCCGTGAAGCTATCTTTACAGTATAGCTTGACAGTGTATTGGTGATTGTTCCACGGTGTTTTATTATAAGTTTAGTGTTGCCGTGAAGCTACCTTTACAGTTACAGCCTGAAGCTGTGTTGCTGATTGTTTCAGCGTATTTATTGTAGATTTTCGACGCTTTTAAACGTAATTTTGGAACTGTGCTGTAAATAGTGATTCTTGTAAATACATTGTGCTTTTTATTGTTCTGCATCGTGTTTTCATCGGATACTCTCAAATCCACGAACCCGTAAAACGCAACAGTATTCATTGTTATTATTCTTAGTTTTTCTATAAAATAATAGACCATCTATCAGTTCGTAATGGGCCGCCCTATTTCTTATCGCCACAATATCTTGGTGGCTAAAGTTTTCAGGATCTTTTAAATAATTATATATATTTTTAAATTCCGGATCCTTGCCCAGTTCCGTTTTTATGGTCTCACGGGGAATGCATCATCTGGGATGTGAGCATTGCCACTTTAACACTATTCTCTTCTTCATCTACCTTGATTCTTAATAGGTCATCTGCTACGACATTTTTCTTTCTCGGTGTGTGTTTAATTATCAAATTATATTCTTGTAATTTAAGTGCAGTCTTGGCGATAGATTCTTTCCTGAATAATCTAACGACCGCCGCAGATCAGGTCAGGTTAGGTTATTCAGTTATAGCAAAGCACACGTGGGTTATCTGCCTAAGGGGAGGGATGCCTTCGTGGAGGACTTTCTAAGGGTAACTGGCTCGTATACACGTTACACATGCGGAAAACCACGAAAACGCCCATGCAGCCAGCCCGTTCGCGGGATTCGAACCTCGGACCGAACTACCAGTGTTCAGCGTCTTTACCGCTCGGCCGCTGGTGGGCCTGCCGCAGATCAAAGTAGACCGTTACTGGAGAACTTCCAAAATAGACGCTGAACTTTTGTGTCGCTAACAGAACCGCTAGTGTTTCTCTTTCTGTCGCTGAATAATTTCTTTGAGTATCATTTAAAGAATGCCACGGGCTGCCCATTTTGGGAAAGAACTGCCCCTACGCCATAATCAGAGGCGATTTCTAAATTTTTATCATTTTCGGGAAATTTCAAAACAGGGGCTTGTGTTAACGCTTGTTTTAATTTTTTAAAAGCGGTGTTAGCTTCGGCTGTCCACGAAAATCTTGCCGTCTTTTTTTAACTTTATAGCGGTTCGGCAATTGAACCGCTATAAGCCCTAGAAAAGAAGACAGTTTTTTTACCGTATTTGGCAACGGATAATTCTGAATTGCAATTATTTTAGATTTGTCGGTTTCGATGCCTCTCTCGGAAATTTTATACCCCTAATAACGTAATTCTGTGGCTGCGAATTTGCACTTTTCAGCATTAACTTTTAGACCGGCCTCATTTAACAATGAAAACACTTCCTTTAAGTCTTTAATGTGTTGTTCTAAATTATCACTAGTAACAATAATGTTATCTAAATAAATAAAAGTACTTTTCCCGAGGACGGGTCTTAAAACAATGTCCATACAAAGTTAGAATGTTGCTGGCGCGTCTGACAGGCCAAACGGCATACGCAAAAATGCAGAAGTGCCAGACTTAGTTATGAAAGCGGTTTTTGGTACATCTTGAGGTTTTACGCCTATTTGAAAATACCCAGACCTTAAATCAAGTGTAGTCATGTATCTAGTGGAAGTTATGTTTCGCAAGATTTCCTCAATAATGGGTAATGGATAAACCGGATACTTAGTAATGCTATTTAGTTTGCGGTAATCTATTGCAAAACGCTACCTTTTTGGTTGTATAACCAGATAATCATTCTTCTTCTTACATAAAAGACATAAATTTCTAACTTCATAACTTTCTTCTTACATAAATTTTTATTTAAGATATCTTTAATATGCCATTCTATAATTTTTTCTTTAGACTTGTTATAGCGGTAAGCCTTGTGGCGAACTGGCTGTGAATCTCCCGTATTTATATCATGGTTGGTCACTTGCTAAAATCCGGGAAAGTCACTGAACAAAGTAGAAAATTCACTTGGCGTAGTTTTTCTTGCTCTTCAGTTGGCAAATGTTCAAGCTTCAGTGTGGGGAGGGGGTCGGCTTTCACTTCCGGCACTGGTTTCATTGTCAGTTTAAGTGATGCTTGGCTGAAATCGAGTGGTGCTTCGGACTCTGAAAGAAAATCTACTCCCAATATTATGTTTGCTTGAAGAATTCTTACTATAAGAAGCATAATTTTTACCTGTTCGTCCTTAATGCGAATATACAGTGGTAATTTACCTATACATTTGCATCTTTCCCTCTGGGCTGCTATCACCGTCGTATTATCCGAATTGTAGATTCTATACCGACGAAAATATTTTTTAAAAAATTCTTCTGCCACAAAGCTACACTGAGCTTCTGTATCCAGGAGGGCGGTGGTGTTGGAATATTATTCTCTAACACTTCAATCTTCGGAAGAACTAAATTTTTCGCAACAACTGTATTGAGCTTGATGGTAGAGGGATTTTCTTGGCCTTCAGATTTCCTCACCCTATCGTCAGCAGAAATCCGTTTCAATTTAAATCTTCTTTCTTCGTTTCCAGGCCTTTCCTCTGGCCTTCAAACTTTTTGTCTGGCTTATTTTTGAACTGTCGACGTTTGCTGGCTGTTTTTGAATATTCAAGTTTCTTTGACGACTGATTCGATTTGCTTCCGTAGCCGCGATCTTGCCTGTGCTGTGGGCTTGGCGCACCAAATTGGCTTCATTGCTCGTACTTTCGTCTTCTTTCAATGTCCGCCGTTCTTCTGCTTTCAGACTGGATTGTGAGCTCAAATAACTTTTCCAAAGTCGTCGGATTCTTTAATTCGATAAAATCCTGGGGAAGTAGCCTAGGTAAAATTACTTGTATGATTCCAGGATCCGTCCGGCTTCCATAGAGAAGTTTAAATAATTGTATTTTTCTTAAAAACTGTATTTTTCTTAAAGTTTGAGAGATCTTCAATTCTTTGCTGGTTTGTGCTGAATTATTCCGCTTCTAATTTCGTACGATTTCTTACTACTGGGAAGGCCTTTACTAAGGAGGTCTTGAAATTTTCGTAAGTATAGGTAGGACTTCCCGGTTGCTCAAGAGATTTTTTCCGATCCTCTTGAACCAACTAAGCGCTTGACCCCTGAAAGCGCTAGTAGCCCAAGTCACTTTTTGGAACTTGTGGATTGGATACAACATAAAGTGGTCATTTAATTTTTCCAAAAAGTTATTCACCGGTGAATTCCCATCTAAGCTCGCTGCTGGTTTCATTGATGCTCGCATGGTCTGGACGATGTACCTGAATCCTTCTAGGGTGGCAGCTGGCATTTCTGAGTTTTGGGCCGATACCACGGCCTTTATTTATTTTTATTTGTTATACGGTATTTCTTTTTATTTGTTTGGGAAACATAACGTGCCCTCACTGGACAGTGAGTTGACTGCAAACTGTGTCCTTGGAGTAGCAAAGACGACAAGATGAGAAGGGTTAAAATTACCCTTTATTTTTTTTCCTTATTTCACAGTCGCTCCCGCATTCCGGGATACAAAGACCAACCACTTGTGGTCTGAACTTAAAAATATAAGACTAATAACTAAATGAAATTTAAATAAGAGCTAACTTTAAATATTTTACACAGATGACTAACACTAAGATTGGCCTTTTAAATTACTACGTCTGTAGTACGCAAACTGTGGAAAACTACAATACGTCTTTAGCTTTCAAGAGGATTAAATCCTCTGGCCTTAAAGGCGGACAGTAACTGATTGCAAGCTTGCGTGAAGACTCGTGGCAAGATGGCTCAGTTTCGCTTCTTCTACTACCTTGGCAAAAAGCCAAAACTTAAATACTTAAGCGTTAGGAAGTACAATTTGCATAAACATTTTCACGCGTTAAGCGTTAATTCTGGCCGGAAGTGGAAAATAAGAGGTGATAGTAAAGTTTTAAAATAAAATAAACGTCAGTCAAATTTAAGATCCTTACAGAGTTTTATATACGCCCAACCAAAGCTGTTTTTCTGCACGTTTTAAATTTCTTTTCAGTTTGATCACAACCTATTTTTTGCGTTAAATTATTTGTTATTAATGTCCAAAAACTCTGATGGAATTTGTAGTTAGTTCTACATTTATCAGAAGTATACGTTTTAAAGGTATGATGTACGTATAAGTATGATATGCTTAGCCTTATATTTTTTTAAATAATGAGGTATCGTATAATAAAATCTGTTATTTTGACATTTTGTATACTAATTTCGATTCATATTAATCATTTCAGTACTCTTCTGAAAGAAATCTGAAAAATGCTTCGATAGATAATGCATGATAGAAGTAAATAACACAAAATTGTACTTTAATGAATTATCTGTGGTTTCTTTACGTTGTAAAGGAGTCAGTGTGGTGAAATGCTTTCTTAGGAGACGTTTTAAAATGAATAACTGGTATATGTGTTATGTATTTATGCACTACTTTCCAAAAGTTAAAGAACAGCCTGTTTTTTGTGTCTAATTTGAGAATGAAGCTACATAGAAGCAAGAAATTTACAGGACATGTTCACTAAACAGTTCTTTAGAAACATTCTGTGTCGCATTCATTAAAGTTCAACACAAACATGAATTACAACAAAAAATTTCACTCTTGTCAGAAAAATCCACTCTTGGAGAAAACGTATATCACATTTTTTTTAGGAAAAATTGGGTGGTAACATAACAAAACTGGGTTCTAATAAGGAATGTGTCCACCCCTAGCTGCAGTGCATTGGCAGCAATGACCTTTCATGCTGTCAGTTAAGTTGTCGCTCAGTGAAATGGGAAGCAAAGACCAGATACGGAGTAATCCTTGTTCAAGCTCATCTAACGATCTTGAAGGAGGACTTAAAGCAGCAAACTGTCTCCTAAGGTAGTTTCAAAGATGCTCTATCGGATTCAGGTCTGGGTGATTGAGCTGGCCATTCCATCAGCTCCATACCGTAACCCTCAAGATATTCTTCAGCAACCCGAGTTCAGTGTCGTAGTGCATTGTCGTCCATCAGAAGAAATCCAGAACCAATAGCAGCGGCATATGGTGGACATATTGATCTTAATTTTTGGAGGGCAGTGTATATTGGAGAATTTGAAGTAACACGAGGAGATTATGATGCAAATTCATGAACATATCTTGAACAGTTTGAAAACTATCCTGACTGTACTTTGTATTCGCATAACGTAACGTTCAAAATATAAAACGCATTGATGTAAATATAGGTGCCTTTCTGTTCACACCCCTTTTAAAAATGATATATTTGAGGTAAACCTTGTTTTTCCAGAATTTATTCTTTGAATTTAAGCTTTGACTACGCTGTAATCTTTAAAAGTCATATTTATTGGGTAAAAAATTGTTAATTTTATTCTAAAAAATTGCACTTTTTCATTCCCCCCCCCGAATACCGCTCTGAGAACTTTTGAGATAATCGAACATTTAGTGTACTTCTTTTTATTATGTTTGCAGATTAACATTTGTCATGAACATTTTGGCTAAGGAAGAATTAAAAAATGTAGAATAAGCATTCTTGTTCAGATCCTTGTGAAAGAAAGACAGTGTGTTCTTACTCTTAATCAAAGCAAGAATCTAGTTGACACGAATGTTTATTCTATGCAGAGTTAGGACAAGAAAATCTATCACCTGAACTGTTATTGTTTCTTGCTCCACCAACGATCTTTAACATGGCGTGTCACAGATAAAACAACTCGTTGGGACAACAAACGCGTGCAGTAGCAAGGGCATGAATATATTCCGTAATTGTTTTTCGCTCTGGTGATTTTTCTTGAGTGTTTGGACATGTGTTATTTATTTATTTTTCCCCCGAAGTCTTTAACTCTTACGTCTCTACGACGTAACACTCTATTTAAATTGAAAGACAACAATATAGACATGCTTTTAAAATGTTAGTGACGCCCAGGATTTTATATAATTTTTTTTTCCTTATCGCTTTTCGCGCGGCGTCTATGGCTGAAATGTTCAAAAAAGAGCATTTAAAAATATCGCTGTTATTTTTGGTGCTTGTTTTGTTTTCCTGTCGAATTTCTTGTGTAATAATATAAATTATTTTACTATAAACATATGGAATACTTATTTCAGTATATTAATGTTACAGTTTCTTTCTTCTAACATTTTACCTGCATGGTTGTTTTTTTAGAAAGGATTCGTACTGATGTGTATCAAACGAAGGGTTCATTGCTCTTCTTCTGTTTTATGCTTGAATGGAAATACGATATAATATTTTTTTTTCTTACATTATCATCTTTTCTTTGGTCTGATTAATCGAAAGTTTGAAAATCGTAGTTAACGTATAGGTACACGTTGTGTCTACAGAATTTTTTTTAGACTAGCTTAATAAAAAAAAGTGTGCATATGTAAGTAAGCTGTAGTTGGTCTTCGATATCATTCCTTCGAAATCTATGTATTTATTGGTATGAATATATTATTGCTGGAAACTGCGATGGAAATCTTTTCGATTCTTCAATTTCCAAAACAGAATCAAAAACGTAAGCCCCTCAGGCGGACTTTAGTTTGGGGAAAATAAGTAATCGGCTTGTCGAATCTGGCAAATAAGGTTGGTAGTTTAACACAATCACATGTTTCCATGACAAAACTGTCTGACAACTGCCTGTGGCATTATGTGTTGTCACACTGCCAGGCACCAGTTATTAAATTCTATTAGATCTCAGGCATCATGTCCTTTAGCAAGGTCCACAGCTAAGTTTAGGGTTCACAGTTTCCATTCAGTTTTTGTCGAACTTTTCCCGCATTATTGTCAGTTTGATAGGTTTGGGGACGACTCTCCCTGCAATTATCCGCTACATCTTCCAGATCACGATCATAACGGTATGCTTCATTTTCAGATGAAATCATTGCCTAGATCAAGGATGTCAAACTCGCGGCCCACAACAAATATTTTTGCGGCCCGGCCAATATATCGGCAAATAATAATATATAATAACAAAATAACACATCGACGAAGAAAAAAATGAAATGTTTACTGCTAAGTAATTAACGATAATTTATTCAGTGTTGTTAGATTACTCACAGCGAGCTGACACACACACTACTTAAATTACAAATGCGTCGT